>JAANSP010000348.1:0-23298 GCA_036850745.1 Homidia socia | reverse complement strand
TATCAATGGCTGATAAATGCATGATAAAACCCAAAAGTCATCAGAACGTGATGAAAACCATTATCAGTATTCAGAATTCAGGCCATGAGTCTTTTACTTTGCTTACCAACATTACAGTTTGTTTAGGGGACATTAATACAATTGGCCGTACCGAAAGTATGTTTGTCATGACTTTTTTTCTTGATGTTTTCATGATGTTTATGTCGTACTGTTGGCTGTTGTGTTAGTTGTGTGCCAAGTGCCGCCCTGCATTTGATTAGGTAAACAGATGCAATTATACACTGTGAACATTTGAGAAGGTATGTTCGTTCATTATTTATATGCTCAGACGAGGCAACAATAAAGGTAACAATATGTTTGTATTCTTCTGCTTTTTATTGTTGTAAACCTTTTGATATCACGTGCTTATCAGTGGATAATAAATGCACGATAAGAATAACGTCATCCGAACGCTTTACGTTTTGAAACCAATTATGTCTGTACGGCGAAGCAGAAGAACGTTCCCATCGTTAGTAATGGGTATTTTTTTATTCACAGGTGCCTGTTTTAAAAATAATAACTGTGAATTACACAGTAGACTAGAGGCCCGACATTTTGAGTCGGGCTTTTCAACTAGTTCCATATATTTCACAATGTTCGTTTACGTCGTTGGTTACAAAGGGTTGTATATGTACTGTACAGTTCATTTATTGCCAGTACTTCAATCCCGCTTCTTGTTAGCTCTGCTCAATTTTCTCTCGTCAATCATCCTTAAACACGATAAATTGAGTCTTTGTCTTTTTCTCTGAATGTGACATGTGTCCTGTCCTAGTCCATAGCCAAATTGACGACGACTCGTGGCTGAGAAATACGATACGACGATTGCTCTAAAATACATACACGGATTTTACCCGGAGAAAGTCAATTGCCTGCAGACTTTTTTTGAAGAGGTTAACTTGCTTTGTCAGCTTTTCTCTTTTCGGTGGATTTTTTCCTTCTTTTTATTTAACCACAGCAAATGTAGCTAGGATTCTCCTGCACAGAAAATACCGGAATATATATCTTGTCATTTCACAAGCACAACAAATTCAGTTTATTTTTTATTCCTAAATTAATGTTTTTGATTATAAAGTTTATTTGTAATTTGCTTTACATAATCAAGTTTATTATGTGAATTCAATTGATGAAATGATACTATCAATAATTATTACACATACATATTTGAACAAAATGACAAAAGCAGATGATGCCCGTTATCCAATTATTATTTGTTAGAGAACTGATTAAAAATCTACTGATCAAAAAGGTTTGCCTTTTGGAGTTGAATTGCTGAGTAAAGCATCGTTTAGAAAAAAAACATCAAAGTATTTTTGATCACAAATCTCAAAGTTTCACTAATTGACTTGACGCTTCAAACGATTGCATAATTTTTTATTTAAACATTAACACAGTATTGTGTAGGGATGGGATTTTCTGATCTCATGGTTTTTTCTTAAAGTTCTTTTTTATTTGATTTTCATATTCATTTTGCTAGTTCAATTTGAGAATTTTATTAAATAGTTAGTTTTCCCCGAAAATAACCGGATGCCATCAAATCAATTTTTGACCTACTAAACTAAAAATATCGGAATAGCATAAATAAAAATCTGCCAAATAGGTACATATAACTTTAGCACAAGCAGAAAAAAATGCCAAATAAATCTACCTTACTTAACTTACCGATATTGACTTTCAAAAAATACATCAGTGCAGCTCAAAGTTCCAGCTTGATCTGTACGTTCCACTTGGTCGGATTGGATTATTATTATTGCGTTATTTATGCCTATATAGCTTTTTATTGTTTCTTGTTTACTCTTTATAAGCTCAGTTTATGCCTTCTCATGCGTATGGTTTCTTCTTTTGTACAGACGCATAATAGCATGGCATACACTCTTTACTCTTTTAAGTGTCTTACGAGAATAGCTATTTACGTATTTTGTTACATTCACAAAGCTGAAAATCTCATTGTTTTGTAAATTTATGGGTTGTGTTGGGAGTGGAAGTGGTTGTAAATCGTAAGAAATGGGCCATCCACTTACACAATACATCTTACTGGTGGTAGTGGCATTTCTTAAGGAGGCTAAATGCACAACTAACTTCTTAAAAGAAATGATGCATGGGTGGTAGTGGTTGTTCTGGAGAACAAAGTTGAACATGTCATTAATGGGCATCACATCAGCTACTACTAGCTACATCTCCCTTAGCAAACATTGTTAATGCTCTGCCACACTACCACTACTAGAACAAGAAAGCATGGGACAGAAGTAGCAGCCTATATCATATATAATACACCATTTCCAATAAATTTTTAAACCATGACGAAGAGGAGGAAAAACATTTTGACTCGAAAACAGATTCCCATAAAACGTTTAACCATAACAAGTCAATTGAAATAAAAACAAGTAGCAGTAAAAAGTCTTGTGAGCGGAGAATGTGGACATGTGTAAATTAATGCAGTATTTGCCTACATAAGAAATGTGTCTGGATTTAACATTTTAAACATTTTCCTATTTGCTTTTGAGAGCTGTGAAACCAAAGATTTTTATGAAAAGAAAACACAAGCTTTTAAGTAACAAAGCAGCTTGGAGCAGCTTGCTTCTCTTTGTGTAAATATTGTTTACTGTTTACATTTAAATATGTAATGTTAAAGTTGAAGCAGTCTGACAGAGTTATACTTTGTTTGGATTACCAATATTTCTCTTAAAAAAGTGAACAATGCTTCTGTACAGGTAATGATAATAATGATAATGAAAATCCATGTAGACTTTAAAGGCTGCTGTTGTTACGCTGGTTAAACAAACACTACAGAACAGATTACAGATACGGTACGGGTACGCATAATATTATATTATTTACACTAGTGCCTGTACAGTTTCCAGCAAAAGTCCTGCTGCAGAACTTTTCAAAAAGAATTTTAAAAGTGCAAATGCATCTGAGCTTTCCAGTTGAAGCTGTTTAATGCTTGCTTATCTTATTAATATTTTTTAAACTTTCGTATTTGTTTTTGTGTTTATACGGAACTTGGAATCCTCAGTTTTTATTTTTGTCTAAGCAATTTTTAGAACTTCTGGCTGGATGGCGTTCTCTTCCTCTTGTTGTTGGTTATGCTAACCGAAATACAAAGTGGTTGTTCACTGCTCATTAGTACCATAAAAATATGTATATAATAAGGGGGAAACATAATGATCCACTTTTATGTTTCTTACATCTTATTCCACTTAAGTCAACTTGTAAATACAGATCATTAGTGCTTGACATAAGTAGAGGACTCTTCATTCATACTAACTACTAGAATAGAAGTGTGGAAAAAGAAAGTGTCCACCAAAGTTGCTCCTATAAACTAAAACGAAATGACTTTTTGGTTTCTTTCCATCGACATGCTAAAATGATGAGTACAACAACCGTGCTTGATGATGATGACAAAATGAGTAGACCAGGTTTAGCTTTGACTTTTTTTCATGATGAGAACTTTGACTACTATTCTCTTTGTCAGTGTCTGGAATTATATACCTCCAACGTCTTTTATCCTTGTGTCTGTACGATTTACAAAAAAAAGTTTTTTTTGTATAAAGAACTTCCTTTTTTACTACTGCAACTGCAACTAAGTATAAATGAAAAAAATGCTCTCTTTTTCTAACAAAGAGTAAATGGAGTGTTTCTTTTCCTTTTGTACGTAAAAATGGAGGAAGAGGAAAGGAGGGGTACCACAGATGTAGTTACACTGTATATGTCTCTCATTTAGCGTAAAAAGGGAAAGAAAGATGCAAAAAAGATAGGAAAAAGGAAATACACGTCTTTAGTAGTAGTTGCTTACCATAATTGGAGCTGGAGAAGAAAGAGGAACTCGGCGAAGCGAAGATGAGACAGGACACATTTGGGATAATGTGACAGCATCAGGAATATAATAAGTTTGTCTTGCTATCGTCATCATCATTTTATCCTTTTGCTTCTCAGACCAGACGGTTGATCATGATGGCGATGATAAAAATGACAATGTAACCAGCAACTCCACTAGTGGTATTGTGTCTTGTGCTACCTACTTTTTTATGACGACACAGCATCATCATCGCCATCAGATATGTTGGACCCAAGTTTTTCTAATGTATGACCCAGCATAAGTCGGGAGTCAATGAGTTTAGATGACATACCCTAATAACACTTTTTTCGATTTTGCCTGAACTCGTGCTCATTTTAACGTACAAGTGAGGGACTAGAAAAGGAATGAACAACAGAGAGGAGGGAGTTAAGATAGGAATGCATCGAATGTAGCTGTAAATTTGTACATAAAAAGAAGAAAATACTTTCAGCTAAGGATATCTTGACATTTTCGAGCTTCATCTCAGTCGGGGGTTTCTTGACGTGGAGAAAGAGTGTCTGGTCTTGGTAGCGTGGTGTGAAACCAAGGACGCTGTGAGAGATAGTGAGAGTCTTTAATGAAATAAAAAATAAATTTAGTTTCAACCTAACAGTTACCATTCCGTTCTGTAGTAGACTCATGCACAGACAAATTGTCTTTGCCAATGTGTTTACTGACGTCATATAAGAGTGGAAACGTTACTACTGTAAGCACAGTTCGTTTTTATAAAATAGGAATAAAAACATACAGATGGAAATAACTACGTTGCTACTGATGCATCTGAAATAAAACTAGATTGATAAACTGATGAGAAGCCAAGAGTATTGAGTAGGTACTTGAAACTTTGTGAATTTTTACTTTGCCAAGGAATAAAAATAATAAGAAAGTTACAAGTAGGGGCATCATATTTCGATAGCATGATGTTGAGGACATAATAACTACATTGATTGTTGTGTCTGATTTGCGTGTGTTGAGATAAATTGGCCGTAGATTTTTTTGGTTATGGAAGAATAGGAGTACTGATAAATTGATGATAAATAAAAGCGAAGTTTTACTGGCCTTTTGGATGAGAACGGGAAGTGCTTTCTTAAAGATGAAGACTGTTGATCGTCTCGTCTAGTATCACCTTCCTTCTAGCCAAGTTAAACCATCATAGAAATTATACTTCTTTAAACTTCATAACCAAAAGTTCTTTCTTCGTTCTTTATAAACATGTCCGCCTTCCCATGATTTTCGATGAACGACCTATTCACCTAATCATTTTATGACAATATGCAGCATGCACATCTTGTTTCCTTCTCCCTTTAATTAAAAACGATTATTAAAAACAAGTTTTGTTTTATTTTATATTTCCATGTTCTGTATAGATTTTTAACATGTATCCAGAACAGACTATTTATTTAAATGAGTGTACCTATATAAACAAATTTATAGTATTTTTGCCTTGTAAACTTACACAGAGCCAAAAATTAAAAAAACTCAGTTGCATAAAGCAATAATTTAGTTTTAATTCAAAACATTTTTCAATTCAATTAAGAATGTCATAAATCTTATAGGAGGTTATAATATGATTAAACAAATAAAAATTTTGAACGCCAATAATAGTGTAGAGTTTGTTTAAAGCACATAATAATAGCTAGGTGAGGTGCATATAACAAGTCAAATATCATGCGCACAAGAAGAAAACAAGTAAAAATCTGATATGCGTGTATTTGATTAATATATAATCAACTTTTTCCTCAAGCATATTTAATTATAGGGTTTAGTCGATCTTCAAAATAAATATTTGATAATCTCAGAATTTCAACTCAAGCTGTTTCTTCGTTTCCCCCTTGCTGCTTGTATTACTCTACTTGAACCCACCGTATGGTAAGCAAACAAAACTAATGGTTTGCCTGACATCTTGAACCTTTGCTGCCATTATGATCTTCAACTACATCATCCCTTTTACCTGAATTCTCCGTGCATCCAGACAGGAGAAGGCAAAATTAGAGGGTTCAGTTTCAGTCGCTACAATTTAATGTACGGGATATGATTTTTCCGTTGAGTTTTGACGTTCTCAAGTTTCCTTCCATCATAATCTATGGCAAGTTATGGAGAGAAAAGGCCATTACAATAACTTGGTCTACCTATTCAGCTTTCTAATGCAGGCAATGTTTACATACTATTATTACATATACACTGGCCATTGGCCACCTTGTAACTATACTTTACATGTGGGTAGGTATATGAACATAATTTCTTATATCATTATGAGGAGAGCACTGCTTAGAGTTAGTTTTCAGCGTGTATCTTTCGAAATACAGCAAGTAAACAATAAATTCATAAATCTTCCTGGCTGCGATTTCAACCTTTTTCTCTTTATACATGCCAAGCACACGTACGTACGTACGTAAATTATAAATTCAATTTACTTTCAATCTGTCTGCAACCATCATCATTTGAGCAGATAATCGTTCCATTGGCCATCTCTTGTAACTATACTTTACATGTGGGTACGTATATGAACATAATTTCTTATATCATAATGAGGAGAGCACTGCTTAGAGTTAGTTCAGCGTGTATCTTTCGAAATACAGCAAGTAAACAATAAATTCATAAATCTTCCTGGCTGCGATTTCAACCTTTTCCTCTTTATACATGCCAAGCACACGTACGTACGTACTGTAAATTATAAATTCAATTTACTTTCAATCTGTCTGCAACCATCATCATTTGAGCAGATAATCGTTAACGTTTATTACGAAATTTGATGAGCTATCATCACTACCTTGATTTTCTTTCTGTGGGTGATCAGAAGGGTTATATCGAGTTATAATGTATGTACGTTCGTGTTTCTTAAATCTATATTTATAACCGTATGTTTGAAGGGGGTGTGTGTATTTACATACAATGAAGTGTATATTCACTTATTTAATTATTGCCAACATGCGTTTTTAGTGAGATTTTATCTCCATAATTTTTCAAGTATTGTAAGCACCAAAATGACTGTTTATTTCATATTGGTTCTGAAAATGTTGTATAATTTAGTTTTTTTCTTCCTCTCAGTTAGTTAGTAGAACTATGTTTTAACTGCGTTGTTGGTTTTTCAAACGGATAATTTGACAGGCCTCGTAATTACAGTTTTATGAAAATATTTGAGCGAATTGAGTAGAAGTAAGGTTGCTTTCTGTGAACAAAATGCAGAAATGAATTTATGCAGAGTTCTCTTATGATGTGTGTATAGAACGTGAGAAAAATTATGTATAAAAGCAATGCTAAGTTACGATTATACACTTTACTTGCACACGTCGTGTCTTCATGAAATACTACTTTTCTTGTAAAAAAAATTCTTGATCTTAGCAATTAGATATATTTAAATTAATACTTTGATTTTTTAATCGTGAATAACAATTTTATTAAATGTGGACAATTCAAAAAAAGACTAAAATCTCGACTGCAGGAAGCAAAAGCAAAATACATACTTCGGCAAACAAACCTCCTAAAAATATCCATCAACATTGATTCTTTCCTCTTTACTTTTACTTATTTTTACCACTATGAAATAGTCGAAAATGAAACCATAAACAGTAGTTTGGTTTGGTGTGAGAAAGATGGTCTCGACACACGTAAAATTTTGGAATATTTCTTTAGAGTGCCATTGTTGTTATCAAAATATACACACAAGTATGAGTTGGCTAGATAGAACCTAACATTTTACACCATTACGTTCATTAAGATCGTCTAAGAATATACAACAGAACTGGCGTTTCCTCACTGCTCAGCATTAAATTTGCTTGAAAGACTGTTTATTCAAACATTTTGTATATACTTTTTTGGAAGACTCTCATTCAACATTAATTCTTTCCTCTTTCTTTTTACTCATTTCTACCACTTTGAAAAAGTCGAAAATGAAACCATAAACAGTAGTTTGGTTTGGTGTGAAAAAGATGGTCTCGTCACACGTAAAGGTTTGGAATATTTCTTTCGAGTAGCATTGTTATTAACAAAATATACATACAAGTATAAGTTGGGTAGATAGAACCTAATATATATTACACCATAACTATCATTAAGATCGTCTAAGAATATACAACAGAACTGGCGTTTCCTCACTGCTCAGCATTAAATTTGCTTGAAAGACTGTTTATTCAAACATTTTGTACTTTACTTTTTTGGAAGACTCTCATTCAGGAAACCAGTCACTGGATGATGTTGATAGTAACGATTGTGGTGTTTCTTGTTACCCCAAAATGATTCCACCTTAAATGCATGCAAGCTGAACATCTTCCCCTCTGCTTATTTCTTGACGGATTTTTTGACTACCTACATGTATATGTATGTCTACCAGCAACGTGTATATTTTTACATGGCAAGTATATTCTTATTTGAAAGTAAAAACAGCATTAACTCTATGTTCACATATAAGTATAAGATAGGAAGATGTTGGATTATTTTACGGTTTTCTCTCTTCTCTCCCCTTTTTTATATGAAACCAGATAAAATTCTTCCAGCTCAATCCTTTGGTTTTATTCATCTCAATTCCAGCTACACTATTTCCTTTGCTTCAGTCGGGTCTTTCTACGGTGAGATTACTAGCAGCTATGTAAAAACTATACGATTGTATTTTAAGGAAAGGAAGATGCTACTGCTTTATATACCGTTGCTTGCTGCTTTGGTTAAAAGAAAAGCATTTCATCTCAATAATAGTTTATGAAGGGATGAGTACATAAGCCCAGCTCATGCATAATAACCACTCTATAATATAACTTTTGTAGACTAGTGCAGCACCTTTTTAAGCAGCTCCTACCACATATTTATGAAGCCAACAAAGAAAAACAGAATGTCTATTCTACAAGGAATAGGAATGCCTTTCTTGAGTAAACTTCATGGACCCATTCATTTCATTTTATGCCAAACAAAACTGCATCCACATAAACTTTGCATAAGTGGGCAATGTAAATAGATAGGTTTTTCGGAGCTCTATGCTTACCAAATCATTATTTTAAAAATATTATATACTAAGCCATTTTNAACTGCATCCACATAAACTTTGCATAAGTGGGCAATGTAAATAGATAGGTTTTTCGGAGCTCTATGCTTACCAAATCATTATTTTAAAAATATTATATACTAAGCTATTTTACGCACCAAACTCTACATGCATGCATCCCACTACTTCATCACAAAGTGCATTCTGTTTCATATGTCTTAACTTTTAACTCACCAAAGCGTTTAAACGTTTCTCCGAAAAACGCTTATAGTCAGTCTGGACACCAATGGAAGAAACTTGAAAATATATTTAGATGCTAAGAAAAATTGATGAATGAGTAAATTTACCTGTTGTAAGGCATTTTGTAAATGCAATTATATATCTATATAGAATAGCACTATGTTGGGTGTTCATTTTGCAAAAAAACCGCTTGCTATTGCTATCATCGACTCATTCTTTAAAAAATCAAAGAAAACCTTTCGCACTCTGAACAAATGCAACAAAAACGATACTCATATTTATGCAGGCAGTTGTCAGGTCCAGTGTTACCGTAAATTCTCAAATAAGCGCAGCTGCGTCTATTATGCAGCATCAAAAATTTACTCCCTAAACGCAGCTGCGTTTATTAGAGAGCTGCGTCTATTTGTTCGACTCATTCTTTAAAAAATCAAAGAAACCCCTTTCGCATTCTGAACAAATGCAACAAAACGATACTCATATTTATGCAGGCAGTTGTCAGGTCCAGTGTTATTTTAAAAACATCGGTCGAACATTATTTTGTCTGAGATAACTGAATAAAATAAGCATTCTGATTTATCTCAATAAAACTGTAGACATTTGACGAATAAAATTGAGTAATAGTAATATAATATAGTAATTCAGAATTTATGCCAAAAAGAATTTCACGTAAAAAGAACACACTATAGAACACACTATAGTACATAGTAAAAAAAACTATTCTGAATTTGGTTTACAGTCAATAGTAAAGATTCTGATAAATGTGTAGAACATACTCTGTACTCTGATAATATTTTTGGCTGCTTGTTTTATTTAAATATTTCATCTGCGCAAACAAAAATGCACTTCTAAAGGAATATTATTGTTATCATATGCATTATTTCAGATAGTAACTAGCAATGTGCACTTTATATGCAAAGTTTAAAAAAGAAAGAAATCTCCCTCTTCCCAAAGGAGTCATTACTCTAGTCTGTATTTAAGTCAGGGAACAAACCACACGTTTATTTTTTATAAAGATAAGCTGAAATGAAAAGAGAAAGTGTCATTATTCCAAAGATGCACACACGGGTTTTTATTATGTTTTTCAGTTTCATAAGAGGGAAAATGGGATTTAAAACTTTTTTCAGAGTAAATACACACATGTAAACAAAATATATAAACATACATTTCTTTTTCTCCAACTACAATTTTTCAAGCAAATGTAAAAAAGAAACGAAGAAAATAGCCTCGAGATTGGCATGTTGGCTACCTACACAAATACAACATTTATGTATGGTTTAGTACTCTCTTGTGTTCGTTTTTGCAAAGTAGCTGGATGAAACATTTTGTAAAGAAAAAATACACAAAAAGCACCCCTTGTCCTGGAGAAAGATTTTGAGAGCAACGAGAGAATCTACGTTTTGTGTGTTTATTTTATATCCCTGTGCATGCACTATAATAACGGAAAAGAGGGTAAATTAGAGTTAAAAAGAGTGAGACAGCCAGATTGTATTGATGTCTTAGAAATACTCTGTAATGTTTTTGAACAGTAAAACACATTTTGGTTCTAAAGAAAAGTAAGAAATGTTTACTCTATTCCGCCGCGGAATAACTTAAAATGAATCCAGACCGGTAATGTCAGCCAAAGCAGGCAGGCATAAAGCCAGAATGAGTTTCCTTGCTCAAAAAGGAGGAAATTCGCCTCCTGTGAGAGCCCTGTACAACCTCCTTTTCTATGTTATCTATGTCATTATTTATATGAAATTCACTTACTTGTAAAATACAACAGTTTTTGTATGTCGTTGCATTGTACGAATCTATATGATGGTTTAATAGTGTGTGGTTCTATTACGACTTCACTTGAGTATCTCTTCAAGGCAGCAGTTATTCCTGCCAACGGAAAGAAAGATCCACGTCCCAGATGTATAAAAAATAGTATACTAATTCCAGGAGAAGTGATTTGCATACAAATCTAAAATAAGAAAAAATTGACTTGTAGAAGATTACAAAGGAGATATTATTGGAATCTTATCAATTTTGCAGACTTTATACGTCTTTCTTGTTACGTAAGCAGGGTACAAAATAGTAGAAAACAAAGTCAACCATTTTTTGAACATTCACAACGTAAATAAATAATTGACAAGTGGAATGGAAGCGTGTTGCACCGACATCCTAATGAGATTTTGGTTTCTGCGATTACATAGTACATAATGTAGTTCGATGCAAAGATATCACAAATGCAAATGCTCAACAACAATTGCAATTAAATTATTAATGTCATAAAAGTATTTATGTCTGAAAGTACATTTGTAAAGGAGGGCAATAGATTGGCACAATTTGCCATGTAACGTGACAGAAGTTTTTGCTTACCGAATCTGTGTATAACAGCAGCATATATGTAAATACCTTCCTAGAAACCTTCTAAAAACTTATCGAATTTCTTTCGTCACCTATAAAGTTAGTATGTATGCATCCAAGAGTATTATTATAAGGTACCTTCTTCTCCTCAATCAAATTATTAAGTGACAAAAGCCATCAAGTCCACTGCATGCAGATGCGTGGGCATGTCTGACCGTCTGTTTGCCCATGCAATATCTGAAAACGTATTTTTTTGAACATTTTGATTATGTTTTCGACAATCGATTTGTATGCATCCAAGAGTATTATTATAAGGTACCTTTTTCTCCTCAAACAAATTATTATGTGACAAAAGCCGCCAAGTCCACTACATGCAGATGTGTGGGCATGTCTGACCGTCTGTTTGCCCATGCAATATCTGAAAACGTATTTTTTTGAACATTTTGATTATGTTTTCGACAATCGATTACTAATAACTAGATCTAGAGCTCTATTGAACACTTGATGGCCTTCGCCACTTCTTTGCAGTTAGATTGCTCGGTTTGCCTTTCAAATATGTACGCTCAATTTTATCGAGAATAGTCTGTCCCCATCTATAGCAAGCATTATGCTAAATTCCCAATTTTCATCTCAATTGAACCATTGCATTATTTTGCAGATATGACAATTATTATGATCGTCAGTACACATGCATACAGCTTTGGTTGGATCAGTTTTATGTGCACAGTAATAAGCTATACAAGCCTTCGATATAAAAGCATAAATTTTTTATGTGATTCAATGCAAAATCGATGTGCTATTTTCCCTCAAAATCCTTATTTTCTCCATCGAAAGTAATATGCTTTCTTATACCGTTTCCACCAAGATATTTTAAGTCAATAGTCTCATTTTTATTTTTCCATTATTCTCCATCATAATATAATATGCATGGATCCTTTCTCCACTCAAAAGTGTAATGTAATGGAGCTTCACTTTCCATATCTCGACAACTCGACTCAAACACAGATAGGTACATGGTACATGTGAAGTTGTTTTGCATCCGAACTATCTCTCTAGTATACTCTCTTTCCAAATTCAAGGCAGCTACCATCAATATGATGATAGAAAGTGTAGAGATCGACGAAACGCGAGTTTGAAATCCTTTGGAATTGAACATGTACCAGTTTGATGGACTGACTTCAATTTATTATATTTTTTATTATTGTGCATCATCTTCACAATTTACATAGAAATGTATTTTGTCCAGAATAGGTATATAGCATACTTAATAACGTGTCATTCACGTCTAGTAAAATATACCAACAACTGCCCGATATCAGATACCTGTACGAAACGTTTCAACAACGAGATTTAGGCATTTCCATCCAAAAGTAATGACTATAGCTGGGCTACCATATATTATTTTATTATCATCATCTAGGTGTCAAATCTCAGAGGCATGGACTCAAATTTACTGTGTCATTAGAAAATGTTGATTTTTGTCAACTTCTTGGTAAAACATAAAATACAGGTTTACGCTTATTATAAAAGATTCATCAAACTAGGTATTGGAAGTTTTTCTTGTGAAGAATGATAAAAGTAGATATAGATATGTTATAATTGCATATTATTTTATGAGTGTTCAAAATTATGGAAAAAATTATTAGCTTCCAGCCTAGCATTTTATTTTTTGATCCTTGCAGTTAAATTTTTGAATCAACCTACTGTCAAATAAGCTGTATGTATACTAACCTATACTTTTCGATTCCTTTTATACACTCTAGTATTTACGTGCATAATTGAAATCGTTTGTCTGTCCAGGAGAAATCATTCAACGTGAACGCATGCAATAATTAACTCAAAACTTCATTAGTCTATTAAGCTGTTATGTGCCACTTTCCACACAAAATTATAATAACAAAAGAAACACCCTACGGTTTACACTGCCGACTGCCACCTCCAGTTCAGTCACAAACAATGTGGTTACATGCGAAAACAAGGAGTGCATAATAAAGAAGCCTATTCCTAGCGGACTGCATCAGATCAAGTTAAATTTATTCTTCTGTCTGCTCTCTACACTCTCTTGTATGGAAAATGCCACAGAAAATAGTGCGTTGCGTTGCAGACAGCCAGTTACATGGAATCTCAAATATACTTATTCTCATCTGACACCACACACACCATCACCTTTGTGGAATTTCCCTCCGCCATTTGATCATGAATTAATAATACATGAAATATATGCATTCCCATGAAAGGCACATCACAGCAGCCCGTCACTCACTCACTTTTTCAACACTTTCTACCAAAATAAAATGAAACAACCCAAAAAAGACAACACACGTTTTGCTTTCTCTTACCACTCTCTGCAGTGTATGCGTGTGTGTGTGGTTATTTTTATTCAAATGTTCATCATCACCTTTATGACTAGCGATGAGGATATTTCCAAACTGGTTGTGCTGTACATTGTTACCGGAACTTTAGACTAGTTCTCCCTCTTCTCAATTTTCTTTTGCTATGTCTGTGTCAGTCAAGCAATGCATGAAATGAAATATACTTTGCATTTTGGGTTGCATTGTGCATCTAAAGTTGAATCATTTCTCTTTCGTTGCAATATTACTATTATGTACAGAGCAACACAGAGGGACAGAAGAGGGAGATACCTTTACATATACATAGTACTTTTCTTTCTTTTTTCTTCCTTGAAGTTGGAAGTCTTTAAAATTGAGAATGAAATGGGGTAAAGAAAAGCAGGAAGAAGGGAACAAGATCTGGCTTTTGATGATGATATGCTGATGATTATGGTGGATGTTGCACACAATGCAAAAGGATTGGGCGGAAGGCCCATTTGTATTCAACGCGTGTGATGGTGATATTCCTGATGGCATCATGCTGTTCTAGCTTTTCTCCATTTGTTATTGAGAGAGAAAAGGCTGTGGAATTGGGATGTGTGTGTGTGATGTAAGTGTGAACTTGAATATCTTCTCTTCACCAGCAGACTTCTTTAAGATTTCAGACTGCCTTTTTCTTATTTTACAGAATGAAAGGAAATGCAAGTTTACAATAATGTGTACCTATGTATTTACAAATGACAATTTCTAGTTTTTAAGCTCGAATGTATTTAATGTTGAATGTATTGGAATTGGGATGTGTGTGTGTGATGTAAGTGTGAACTTGAATATCTTCTCTTCACCAGCAGACTTCTTTAAGATTTCAGATTGCCTTTTTCTTATTTTACAGAATGAAAGGAAATGCAAGTTTACAATAATGTGTACCTAAGTATTTACAAATTATAATTTCTAGTTTTTAAGCTCCAATGTATTTAATGTTGAATGTATGTATTTCATTAAATCAGTTGTTGGAGATAAAGAACAGTGATGTACATACAATTTGGTAGCATAGATGACCCCTTTTAAACGAGGCATCTGTGACAACGTAATGATTTTTTCTTAAATCACCAACAATTTTCATGTTTTACTTATTTGAATCGAGAAAGTTTGAAATATTATGCTGAAGAAAGCAACAAGATCCACAGAGATTGCATATTCATTACGAATTTTGGCTTGGTCTGACCCAGTTTTAACTGAAACTCGCTGTTTTCACCATACCACAATTTCCAGTTGAAATGTCAGCCAATGTGACATCTGGTTTATGCGTTACAGATCGCAACAAAAATGCTCACTTTCCACAAAAGCACTGTGTGCTCAAGATTTATTATACGAATCTAAAACAGCCTCTCACTTCCTTTTCCATTTCCACTTATAAATCATCCAGCTCGTGCACATAACAAGAGAGGAGGTAGGTAACATAAGAAGAGTTTTCCGATACCAAGTGGAACCCATTTATCCTTTCTCTAGAAAGGAACTGGGAACAAAAAATTCTTGTATTTATAAAGCAGTTCTTACGTTTCCACCACCAAATGAGAGTCCTCGCTTTACTATACAATGGCAACAATTATACTATCAAAAGTGTAGTTATATAGTTCAGTCAGATAGAAGTACTTATACGATGCAAAGGAAGTATATATAATGAAAAGTATAGAACTAACAAGGAGAAAGTAAACCGGGAGTATCTGCTTCACGTTGCTCTCTTTCAGTTGACAGTAACAAATGATTACAGATCTCCATTTGCGTCATACAAACGGCTGAGGAAATTACTTGGTTTGCTCCTTGCTGGTCTTTGGAGAAAGTCCGGTCACAACCATTTTATATCAATTTTTGAAAGTATTATTAGGTACCTTTTAGTTAGTTGGTTGTTGGTACCTTGATTACTTCACAAAAATGATTTTCCTTAATTTGTAATTCTTCCGCTTTAATTCTTTAGATCTATTTTGCTAAATTATGATATTTATTTATGGGATGTTACATTCAGTTTCGAACTTGAAAGAGTAATAGATCATCATGATATTTTTAGTTATTTCCTCATCTCTTTCCCGTTATTTGACAATTCTATAGGGCATGCTTACATCATGAATAGTATTACAGCAAATGGCACGATGGTAGTTATCATTTTAAATATTTATTCATAATTCAACTTTTACAAATTATTAGCACTTAAGAAGTAAACCATTTTTTCGATTTGTTGGAATTTCATTTCATTAAAGTACTTTTATGCATTTATAGGGATAAGCCCTCATACAACAGTGCACCTTGGATCACCGGAAAGACCAACGGACATCCGTCCTGGAGTAGAAATAATACTAAGATGTCGAGTAGAGGGAACTAGCGATATCAATTTTGAATGGTATCGGTAAGTTAATACAAACTCTGATGATGTTTTTGCAATATTCCATTAATTGTCTTTATATTTTATGGTTTGTCATGTACTTTTACCCATTCGCTTTATGAGTAGCTTGGTATAAAACTGTTCTTCATTATTTAGAACTGCTGCAAAAAGCATTTATATTTCAACTCTAATCAAAATCCTACTCAATCCGATTACAGGGTAGACGTAACACAGCGTAATAATATTTCTTTGCTCATTTTTTCACTGGCTTCACATTCCCGGTTTTCTTCTTGTATAGTAGTTCTTCAACAACGCAAATTCACAAGATTGCAAAGTATTTCTAATGCTCTTTATTGTCGGTAGATATCAAGGTTGGTGAGTCCATACAAGCTCACTTTGGAAAATTAAGGGGACCAGAAAAAAAACACATCACGTTACTTATTTTTGATGAATTTTGTACCAATTTTTCAAAATTTGAAAACCTGTTCTTTGGAGCATGGGGAGTTCGAGAAAAATAAAAATTTTGACCCTGGGGTCAAACTGAACCCACGTCGGTGGATATCATCTTTAAAGTATATAGTGTATTGTATAGTTGTACTACTCAAGTTGAAGCATCAATTTTGAGAGATGAAGACATGAATAAGGTGTTAAGCACTCGTTTCATACAAAGAACGAGCAAGAATGAAAGCAAGTTCTACAAAGACGAATTAATTCCACATGTCCTGTGGTACTTACTCCTTTCCACCATCAGCAAAAAGATCCTCAAAATAGCACAGGCTACAGCTTACAGTGCATAATAAGTAAGTACAGAATGGTAGGAGAAGGGTTGATTTCTGACACGAGTCCACATGTGAAGGTGCCAGTAAAGATGCTTAATTTTAATCTTGTGATGGAACTTTCATGTTCTTCTCTTTTAATGGTTCCGCCTCGCGCTTTTTATGATGTCTTTCTTGTGGACTTTATCTACAATCTCCTTTAATATACATACCTATCCTACAAACCATATTTTATTTGACATACCAAACCAACATGTTGTTATATGCAATAAGTTACGATATTGATGTACTTTACACATGCTGCTACTCCAGTTGCATATACTCCTATTATACTCATTTTTTTGGCATACCCCCAGTAATGGTGATCCAGTTCGAGCTTCTGAGAGATTGGTCATTCGAGGAAAGAGAATTCACATAAAAAGCGCTTCCACATCTTTGGATAGTGGAACATATACGTGCAAAGCAAGGAACGATGCTGGAGAAGCTGCTCCAGGAGGAATGCTCGTTTTAAGTGTACTCGGTAAGTGACACTGCGACATTATCATACTAGTTGAGCTTCCCATTCTTTTATTTGAGTAGATTTTCACAGCTTATCGTAAGAGAACAATGAAGGCATGCATTATTATTTAACCATATTGTGTATGTACTTTAAGTACAAAGTTTAATTTTATATAAAATTTTATATTTGATACATTTATTTCTACTTTCTTTGCATCCAGATGAAAAATATCCTCGACTTTTGGTATCTCCACAAAATGCTATCGTCAGACAGGGAGAAGCTGCAATGTTCAACTGTGTACTCAACACCTCAAAGGCTGAAAGCATTCAATGGTTTTTCCACGACAATGGGCCACTCGACAACTCTTCCAGGTAGGAAAACGGCAATCTTTTTGCTTTTACTTTTTGTACCCTGTCGGATGTTCAGCGCAATTTTATCTTCATTGCTTCCATTATTACCATTAGCACTCTCTTTATGTGTATTTTGATTACCATACATGTATAAAAACATGTAGGCTGGCAGGTACATATGTACATTTAGTTTAATGCACACGTCATCCATTTCTCATTTTCCCTTTGCAAAAACTTTTACTCATGCGAAAAAATTATTACACATCATTATCACAAAAATGGATATAGGTACGAAAAAAAGGTGCACACAAAGATGCAGTATACATGAGTAAAATCACATTTTCTGTCATTTCAATTTCAACGCGAAAGAGCACACAACTCTATGAATGTATGTTGGCAATTACGTTACAACTTTCTTTTATTCCTCACTGTGAAATTATCATTTCCTTTTCACGATGGGGAAAAATATATCTCTGATGGAATATCTCGTGATCTGAAACACAAAAAGTCATTTTCATTTCATCAAGCTTTACGTGAAATGATGAGGGCAAAAACACTTCCTTACGGCGACACAATGAAAAGTCAAAATACTTTTTTTACTCTCTTCTCTCATTGTCATCTTGACGGTTCTTCTAAATAATGACAACCAACGAACAATTTGAAATGTTTTATCTCTGTTAAAGAAAAAAGAAACGTTCACTCATTCTGTTTCTCTTTGGAAGTTATTTCCTGGAACTGGGTTAGAAAGGGCATTCAAGTAAAATGGTCATTCCAGCCCAAACTAAAGTACATTATATGCATAAGCTACTATAATTTGATATTGACGATTTGCTTTTATAATATTGATTTAAAAACATGCGCTCTCATTGTTCAAAGTATTTAAACCGAAAATTGTAAATGTAGGGTTTAAAACTTCTAACGGGCGGAAGATTTTTGATTGTTCAATGCTATTGGAGTCCTGTCACTTGTGACTGGTAGTAACATCATTACAAAAATTGTATGCCAAGAAATTTTGTAAGCTTAGAAGGTGATGATGACCCATTACACAAAAAGTGAACCGCAAACAACAATCGTTTCTCTGCTAATTTCAGTAAAAACAAAATCGAGAAAAGTCGTAACAAAATACGTGTAAAAGCCTAGATCTAATTACATACGTTAGTTACATGAAAGCAATTTAAGTTGAATGTTTGCATAGGTAGTTAGGAAAAATCGTAGTTTTAATGACTGAGGATAATACACGTGTCATTTGGTCTCCCATTTCTCTTCTCACATTCCTCCTATTGTTACGGATAGATGCCTATTCATCTGCTTAATTTTTGCCAGGGGCTGCGTGCTATATAGTTTACATACTAAACATTAGGTGTGACTGGGGCAATTTCAAACTTCATGATACTACTACTGCTATGCAAGTTATGTTATATATAGCAAAGTGAAATAGCGGACTATTTATGTAACATTTATTTTTGGAGTGTTCCTCTCCTTTACATTTTTTCATCGTATGAAACAGCCGAATGTATTTACAATGTCTGTTCTATTAAGAATGTCGCTTTCTTAGAATTCCGTAGATTCCCTCGAGGCTTACTAGAAGAAGATTCGTAACTTGATTACAACCGATGACGGTGAAATTGAAGCATAATGTTAGAAGGAAAATAGATGAGATGTGTATGCAGCATGGCATTGCAAATTTCTTGTCTCTGTATTCTGTAAATATACATTTTAGACTTATAAGCGAACACCGACTAAGAAAATGTTATGGAGAAAATAACCATCTTCCTTATACAACTGCTGCGCTCTGCGCTGCTGTTTCGGAGAATGATTTTGGAGAGAACAAGAAAGGCAGCGCTTCTAGACATGTTTAAAAATCTATCACACACACATGCTATCTCACACTCGTCTCGTCACACAACTCAATTTAAGAGAACATTGCTAAAAAAATAATCTACGACATACGTTCCGTGTAGTAAATCTAAATTACCTTCTTCTATGTTCTTCAAGTAAGATTGGAACTAATAATTTACTTCAGAAAACTAATAAGATTTGCGTTGTAAACTAGCTTATGGAAAATACATGCTTCTACTTTTGTCTCTTGTCAAGTTTGCATGAAAGCATCGTTATTTTTGTGTAGGTTTGTTCATTATTTTGAATTCACTACATGAAATTATTTTTCCAAACTATCCCACTTTCTTGTATATCACAAGATTTCAGTATCTTAAAAATGAAAAGAATAAGCAGAGACAAAAGGTGATGTCATCGTGTCACTTGTCACGTTTGTCATTTATATAAAAAAATGAAGACAGTTTTGTTCACGATGCTAGTGTTTAATAAAAATAATTCTTAAAGGTTTCAGTAGTACTGGTTGTTTCTAAAAACATAGGAAAGAAAAGCTGGAACTGTCTTGAGTTTAAGAGAACCATTTTCAAAAGACCCCTATTTTGTAGTAGAGAAAATAAATTTGCTCCGTAGCATCTTTAGAATATTGATGAGCAGCTTTTTTTCAGAAAACACTTGAACATTGACTAGCTTTTCTCATTACTACACGTGCCAATTAATCCGTATATAATTCTAGTGAAAATGGATCAAGAGCAGATATTAATTGCTAATAATGATATTATGTAGACTGCCTTTTAGCTGTTAGCATAAATGAATTGTAGTAGATTAAAGTAGATAGTAGTAGAATAAAAAAGATGTAGTATTCGATCATAACATTTTCTTTCGTACATCCCTTGTCGATTTTCCTTGATCAGAGCTCATGTTAGTTAGCACGCATTTTGGTAATCATCCATGTATAGAACCATGAACATATGGTTACTTCGCCATAAGCAGCTAGTATTTTTTGCATCCCCAAGGACAATGTACGACTTCATTTTCTCGTCGAGAGAAAATGAATATGACTTGTTTGAAATTGGATGATAAGAAAAAAGAACACGTAAAAATTTACATATACCACATATTATTATACCCAACATTCATTTAAGGATGCACTACCAACCATGTGCACGTTCAGTCAGATACTACTTTTATTTCATTCCGCATTATCATTGTCCACATGTGCTGTTGTCGTCTGGTTGAATTGTTATTGCTCCTTTGCGGTTGTTGTGGTGGTCTCGTCTTGCCTTCTCTCGGTCTCTTATCCAGAGAAAAGGCAGAAACTACAAATAAATTCCTTTCCTTACAACATTCTTTTTTTTAGCTTTCTAACACCAAGAAGTAGCAGGAAAACTGCTAAGCATTTTTTATGCGTGTCTCTCTTAGCTTTTGTATAAGAATATACTGCAATAACGTTAGTACCAACATTACAAGTTAGAATAGTATACCAACTTGTATAAAGAGAATTTTTTAAAAGTGATGTATGCATTATATTCTCCACTTTGTTGTCCATGATTCTCACCAAAAAGCACTTACAAAGACGCTAAACAAAAAGAAATATCTGCACACATTACGGTGAGGAAAGTACAATGCGACTTTTTCGTTCATTGACATTCTTGTAGTTTTATGTTTATGGTCACTTACTCACGCATATCGCGTCGCTGATGATGCATAAGGAACACAATAACACTCGATATATAGTATACGTACGTGCACAGTTATTTTCTTTAAATATTTCAAAGTAGGTACAAATAGCTATTCATAAGCTGTTATTTTCTAGGCATATGATCAAGGACAGAGAAAGCACAAAATTCGGACCTAAAGTATTCAAAACTTGCACTTCCTTCCACAAAAATGCGTTTTATATACACATTACATATACGTGCATGCAGGTATGTATTTTTGTAGGAAGTCAAGTGAAAGTTTTATACAAAACTGTCTGCAATAAAAAATGGGTTTCCTGCTTCCTTCCAAAGTGCACACATATGCATAAATGCTATTGTTTAGGCATGTTCTATATACATATATGCAAGCGTTTCTTCAAAAGTCTCCAAATTCTCGGATGGATGGATAAAGTTGCATCTGCCAAAATGAAATGGAGAAAAAAGTTTCCAAATAAAATGTATGTTCACAACGTGCCTCAATAAGTCAACATCAAGCACCGAACAGATATGTATTTTATGTTTTATCTATGCAAATCGTCTGGGATCCGTTCCAAGTTTTTTTGGGTGCACATGCACAAGGCACAAACAGACGAGTATACAGTATCTTCTGTCTTTTTTTAGGTTGCATGCATGCATATGTAATATTTTACTGTTACACAAGCAAATGCTGCACAATCCAAAGTATTAGATATTAGGAGGATTATATCAGTGACAAGTTTGTGACAAAAGAGGAAAAATGTAATATGCAGACATGCAGAGACTTTAATATGGCTATTATGTGCTTGTCTATATTATACTGTATGTCCTTGACAAAATGGTGGGCACATCCACTTTTAAATGGCGAAAAAGGAAAAAACGTAAGATAATATGATGATCAGTTGGCATCATCATATGTGTTCCGGTTTGCACGGCTGGATGGTGAGAAGTAGGGACATAACTGATGTATGGAAACAAAAAAAACATTAATATTATGCAGATATGGATATAGGTGGGGTATGATCGTGTACTTTTATCACTGCTGCTAGTACCCCACCAACTGTGCTTGGGTGTATAGCGGAACGATGAAAGGGATAACATAAAGAGAAGTTGACTTTGTTTTAGCTCATCTTCAAGTCTTGGCACGATTTGTGATTCCAGATATATGCTCGTCCATCCTTTTCTTTCAAGTTCGTCAACCCGTCGTCTTTTTCCTTTTTGACATTCTCACATTGTCAGTGTAATGTACAAAGTTGTATAGTCTCTGTACTTTCTCCCTTTGTCACTTTCGGTGCTCACATAGTTGGCATATGAAGTAAAAGTGGTGGTACATGCCACATCAAACTTTGCACTTAAACATCAATGTTCTAGTGACTTGTAAAAAGGTTTCCATTTCATGAGACGGGTTGTATGTTCAGAATGATCAAAGATGCTTTCTCCAGCACACACGTGTGAAGCTTTTTATTTTCATACATCGTGTGCCATTGAGTGTCCTTTATCCGGATTCTGTCCTGTTCTTAATGCTATTTATTTATACAACATTTATACTTTGCCTGACTCAAAACAAACATGAGCCAAATATATTTATAGTTTATTATTGTTATTATTATTGAAGAAAGAAAGTTCTGCAGTTAATTTATCGTCTTAAACAACTTTGAAAATTCATTCCTCAATTTAATGGCAACAGAAATTTCGTAATGCAATTCAAACAAATGTGTTGTTCACGCGATGATTAATAAAGTACACAAGTACAGAAAAACATTTATGTATTTCCCTTTGCACTATTTATCTAAAAACGAGGTTTAGTGCCAGAGAACATTTTCAAAAGGACGCTTTCATCAATAAGAGCGTCTGGCTGGTGTTTCTTGGAATCAAAGATAGTGTAGAGGAGGCTTATAACTTGAAATAAAGTTGGTCTTTGTTGGTTTGTTGCTGCATCATCTTTTTTCAGGTTTGCATCCTGAACAAAGTTTTTGCTCTTGTCTTATAGTATGAATCATTTGAGGCAAGATAAGTTCTCTGAAACTGGTATCTATACAAGCA
>JAANSP010000347.1:0-23305 GCA_036850745.1 Homidia socia | reverse complement strand
CCCCCACGGGCAAAAATTTAAAACGACCTGAAACATGTATATATGCACCGATCTCGATGAGTACATCATTTCTCATTTTGCCCCATTTTCGGGGTAAGTTGAGACTTGACTGGGGCGACTTAAGAAACACCTGGGGCGACCTAAGACACCCCTAGTACCAGTCGAGACAAAGTTGGGACGACTTGAGACTTAGTAGGGGTTATTAACCTAACCTAACCTTTTGAGAATAAACAGACACCTAACCGAACCAAATGAAGCAACCAGCGTGTCCCAATGCCCACGTAAGTGTATCTCATGTTACCCTAAGTATGTCCTGAGTCCCCCAAGGTGTGTCTCAGTTTACCCCAGTGAAGTCTCAACTTACCCCAAAAATGGGGCAAAATGAGAAATGATGTACTCATCGAGATCGGTGCATATATACATGTTTCAGGTCGTTTTAAATTTTTGCCCATGGGGGTCGAGCGGGGGCGAGTTAAGACATGGGAGTAGTACCATTCGATTTCTCTCATCAAGATCTATCTGGGTCAAATATGAAAAAAATCGGAGCCGCCCCGCTCGCGTAAGGCCAACCGATTCGTTGTTTTAACGTGTTGTGTCGCCAACTTGAAAATATGATCATTCCGAACTTTTTTGCCTGTACCACCCTCTTTACATCCCTTACGCTACGCGGTTCCATCTACGTTTTTTCCCCAAATCAATGAACTACATGCTTAGGAGGAGGTATAATTCTGATCACTGGATGGATGATCAAGTGAAAAAGTCAAATTTCATGGCTGGCACTCTTGCATACCGCACCGGAGCCCGGCATTCTTCCTCATGGAAATCTCAACTCGTGGGGAAACGTGGAAATCCTCTAGGGCACTAATAGAAAAATTGGACTAAACATGACAAGTCGTTGTAAAAAGAGAGCAAAATGAAGTATGTGCACTATCTCTGAAAATACCTACTTGTAATAACCCGTTGGGTCTTGTCCTTAAGGACGGTTAATAAGGCTGGGGATTGTACAATATTTTCAACTGTAAGGGCTATCATACGAAGAGCAAAATCCTATTTATGTGAAAGTGAGACAGCCCCTCTGTCCATTTGCATTAGAACATCTTCATGTGTCAACAAGGCTGTTGACGCGTAAGATAGAGTAATGCGTCAACATGGGTGTTGACGCAAAAGAATTTTTCTGCGTCAACGCCCCAAAAAACCCAATAAGTATTAATACTACCGGTTAGCTCTGGGTGGGAGTTTGTCATAAATTTTTAAATCTATTTTGTCGCACAAGTACAGATATATCTGTATCTTATCGTTAGTTCAAATATGTATAAAACTTTTATACACTTGAAAGTTAGGTTTTGGTTGCCTTGAATAAGACCAACAGTTATCATCAGGGTTTTATATCTTATATGACTTGGCAGTGTGAGGCTAGATTGTCACAAATTGCGTATGGAAAGGCTAAACTTTCGGAATCATACAATGACTATATTTACATTATAAGGGAAGGTACTATTTAAAAGAACTCGACCTTTCCAGTGGTAATGGTAATGGTAAGTGATTTCTGTCACATATAACAAAAATAACTCACTAGATGAGGTCAAAATGAACCGAATTAACTTAAACCATCACTTTCATTTATTTGGAAACAAATATAGAGAATCAGAGGGAGATCTATTTACAATCATAATTGTGCTTTGACTCTCAATCTCAAGTTGCAAGTTAAGTTTCTCAATCCTATTGGACTTTACTTCCAAACCATAGAAAATTCAAGAAATTCTTCGAAATTCAAGCAAATCTACAGTGGAATGTTCTTGCGAAACTTATCTAATTAGTTTTTCAAAAACTTCATTACTAAAAATTGAATATGATCATCAAGGGAGGGTTTTGGAACACACATTCTTTGACCTTAGACTTAAAATAGCCAATCAACTGCTTGTTTTTGTTAATTGTTCCCAAAAGCTAATTCATGCACGTCCTCCGCTAGAAGGACTACTAACCCCTAATCATTTATAGTTGATAGTAGTATGGTACAGATTCTTTATACTTGCAGTTAACTGCGTGGTTTAATTCTCTTACTAATGATTTTCATGATATTTGGTATGAACTGTGTATGATTAGATTATGTATGTACCTTGAAATTTACGTTTTGAAAGTTACGATCGAGAGCGCATGACTTATATGCTATGTCCTGTAGGACACGATTTTTCTTCCCTGTCTGTAGTCTGTCTGTGTCTGTACTGTAGGCTGGCTGCAGCGGGAACAGCAATTGAACCTCAAATTTAGTTCAAAAAGCGTATTTTTACGAACAAATTAAAAGAAACTAAAAGTATAAAGTATGGAGTTCTAAAACCCTACAACTACTACCAGGCATTGTTTTTTGCTAGCTTTGGTTGGGGTAAAGCAGAGGAGGCAAAGACTAGGAAATTTTTTTGAAACTTTTTTTTTCGTAATTGACCCCCAATATCTTTGCATCAATCAACTAAACAATCCATTCTGAAAAACTTTTACCATTATCACTTTCCCGCCAAACCATAACTACTAGGTTCGGTTAGGTAAATGTAAAAATAAAAAATAATAAAAATCCAGTCAAAAAACTTGGAAAACATTTACTTGCCTCCTCTGCTTTACGGAAACCCTAGCTTTTATTCTACAATACGAACGATAAATGTCTACCTACCAACAACTAACAACAAAACCAACCAAACAAGAATGATTTTTATACCCAGCGCATTTCATCATCATTCATCAGCACAGTAGCGTCATCAAAAGAAGAAGAATCAACAACTAAACTTACTAAACAACATCAACAACAACAGCACTCAAACAGCATTATGTACTAGGTTTAGTTTTTCATTTTATCACACCTTTTTTTAACAACTAACACTAACAACAAAACCAACCAAACAAGAATGATTTTTATACCCAGCGCAGCGCATTTCATCATCATTCATCAGCACAGGAGCGTCATCAAAAGAAGAAGAATCAACAACTAAACTTACTAAACAACATCAACAACAACAGCACTCAAACAGCATTATGTACTAGGTTTAGTTTTTCATTTTATCACACCTTTTTTAACAGAACAGCAGCAGCAACGCATCACCATTCACCACAACAAACAACGCAGAGTTTACACTTTATGGAAAAACGGAATAAAAACTAGTTTTGCTCTGTTTCGCTTCGAATCGCAGCTGTTCATCATCATCGTGTTATTATGATAGTAGAGCGCTCAGCGCTGCTCGCTGCTGCTGCAGTGACAACAACAACAAAGCCAGCGCAAAGGAACGAGCAAAAGAAGGTTCATGATGGCTCATCCTCAAAACCAGCCAATCCCTTTCAATCAGCTGACGAATATAAAAAATGATATAGAGAAACGGAGAGAGTGATGCTGCTGATGCTGATATGCATATTATGGAGGACCTTTCTTTTGAGAAAACTTGCATGCAGCGCAGCTCCTGAAGTGAAGTCGAAGTCACATTTACTGCGCCACCTAAATGCATTTCATCTCATCCAGAATATTACGACGCGACGACGAGATTATTTGGTAGCGTCAAACGCTGTTGCTAATACCACTAAAATGATTTGATGGTACTGGTGAGTGGTGACTATGTAAAAAAAGAGTTTATACGATTATAGATTTTTATAGATTTTAAACTGTTTTCTGCATGCTATTTTACTATTATTTAATTACCTACACCTATGGCTGTATAATATATAAGTAGATTGAAATTGGGAGATATTTTTCACTTATAAATACAAACTTGGCGAATTTTTAAAGCTCTGAAATCTGTAAAGAATTTCACATATAATAGCTGCAATTTGAACATTTCGTTTAGAGTGTCTGGAAACTGACAGGTATAAAATGAAAGTTATTTAATTTTAATCTTGACTCGGATACATATAGAAATGGGAACTACATGACGATGTAGTATTTTCCAAGTGGAATAGGGAGAAAGACTTGATGATGGAAAATTTGAGTAGTCGCCCTCGTTCGTCACGCTGAGCTGAACTTGAAACCAGGAACAGTGATGACTGATTACTACGAGTACGATTGACTTTCATCAGCCATGTCAAAAATGTGCATAACCTTAGCCTGAAAAGTAATCTGATAATCTGAATTTTACCTATGTATAATAGTTATACTATGTGTATTTACTTATAAGTATGATGATTTTTTAGGTATACAAATATTACGCTTTTTTACAACCAGCTAAATTCTGCGAAGAATCAGAATTGAGTGAGTTATACCATTATCCTCATATCCCACAGATTTGCGTAGTAAATTTTCATGAGTAACACATTTGCAACAGCAGCAGGACAACGCTTTGAAGCATTGCACAATCGAACGAAATGTGATCAAACTATGCATGCATGCAAGAGAAATTGTCATCGTGCCACTTGTGCGAGATTGTTATTGTTACTACATGCGAGAGCAAAGCAAAAAGAAAAGAAACAATGCAACCATGAAAATTTCATTAATTTTCATTCCCTTTATTTAAACCAACCGTTGTTGACCATTCTATTCTAGCCCCCACCATATACACTTCGGCTGACAGTCTCAACCCTAACTGAAAAATCTTTGTTGAATTTACTGAAATGGTACAAAAATGTGCAAATGGAGAAGACATTTTTGATTTTGTATGTGCAATTGTGCAACTTGTCTGGAATCTAGACTCTGGATAAGGAAGCAGGGCCTTTTTGAACAATCATAAGGAAGGAAACGTACCCTATCTCTGTCAGCTACATTCTAAGCGCAGGCTTGTGTAATATTATCAATGATAATTTATCATAAATATTTACACCTCTCCTCCTTGCATTTTGCTATTTGCCACTCTCAACCAACTCTTAAACTGGATCGCAGACGCAGATCAATTGTTCCAAAAGAGCGTTAACATCTTAGGTAACAAGGCATAGAGACCCTTGCTACCTCTTCAACATAACAGCAAATATCTTCATGCCACTCATGATCATGCCAGTATAAGAACAATCCACCAAAGGTAAATACTAGGTAGGTAATGTTTTAGGACGAAAAAATTAAAGAATATCCTACCCATTATTATCATTTTTCTACGCATTTCATATGTATTATGCATGTATCATCATGTGTGCATAACTATCTTGAACCAAGTTGCTCTCCAACACAATGATAACTATTGTTTGTTGCTTGCTAGATAAATACAACATACGCATCTGTTTTAAATACACAATATTATGCTTGCTCGTTGCGCTGAAATCTAAAATCTTCTTTGTGCCTCAGCTCAGTTGCTCTAATGGTTTGATGATGATCATTATTATTACCATGTAATGTAACACATCGTGCATCATGTCATATTATTATTATGTATTTTAGCAGCATTATATTTGCTTACTTACCATCTATCTCTTGTCGTCATCCCTTTATTGAGAATCTCTTATTCAGTTCTATTATATCAGGACATCGAGTTAGTCTGTCCATGCTCAGTATTTCTTCCTACCTAACGTTTGGGGCCTGTTTTATTTCTCTTTTGTGGAAAATTGAAAATCTCTGGAAATGGCCTTTCGGTACAGCGCTACCTATATTTCATTTTTAGCAGGTTTTCAAATCTAAACCAATTTTATTAAGTCGCCCCTAAACTTACAGGAAAGGAACTAATGAATAAATGTCCTTTCACAACGTTTTTGTACATGAATGGTAGATGCATAACACTTTCAGTCACCCGAATTCACCGAAATAAAGGAATGAATATACTAGTAGATAGACAAATCAATCATTAACAAATTGATGACAGTACTAAAGTACAGCGTATTTATTACTACGGCTCTCTCCTCTCCTTACTGGTAATAATTTTAATTCGTGATTGTTGTTCTATTTGCAACTTATAAAGAAAAACGACATCCATAATAATTGTCATGCAAACAAACAATAAAAAATTAGGCATGCAAAAGACTATGACTACACACATTAAAGACCTGGTGGTGACTGACAACGGCTACGCTCGTGCACTAACATACAGATATTGGTCAAGCAAGATATTGCATTGTCCTATTAATAATTGTCTGTAGTTAGGCGGCTTAATTTATTAACTTAAAGCCTTAAACAACTAATTCAAGTAAAAACAGCCTGAAACGACAGTTCTTGGTAACCGACATGGGCAACATGCACCCTCCTCCTCCGCCTAACCCTAACCTGACAGTTAGTCCATCTCATGTAATTCAAGATTATAGTTTTTTGATAGTTTTTTTTTTTGAAATTCTGTTTGAAGAACTAGCACTGTCTGTAAGCCACTAGTATTCGCCATTCTTATATTTGCCATAACAAAATACGGTTTGGTTACCAACTTTACGACGTATCAACTATATATACTATATACACCATAATAAAGATGAAATTTTATACCTACTTGCTAAACCAACATCAACGAAGAAGGGCAACAGCAGCAGCAAGCAACACATCACTTTTTTCAGCTCTCTTATTGTTGTGTGCTTCACAGCATAGCAGAAGCAGATTATATTGCGACTTTTACATATATGAAGTTCATATGCTGCTCGTTCATATTATGAACTATGAACGAGCGTGTCTTATGAACATTTTTTACCTATAAAAATATCCTACTATAAAAACAATGTTACCATTACTACGTGTTGAGGTGTTTTGTTGTTGGTTTGGCTTGGCTGGTGGTACTTGATATCCATAATGTGGATTCCATATCATCACCATCCCTTCTCTGCATAAACCTACCAACAAACAGCCAACTACATCTGTGCTCTGCTTTCGTTCTCTGCTCCTGCTGTTGTTGCTGTGAAGTTCATAAAGGAGAGGAAGAAAAGAAAAAAGGATCTATATTAAAATATTATTATCGTTCTTCTGCTGACTCTCTCGTCGTCGTATTGAACAGCAGGCAAAAGCCAACCTTAAAAAACACTCAAAGTATATATGTATTTGAATGTATGTAAAAATGTATATATGGTTATATGGTATATTCGTATTATTTGTGTCTCTCTCTGGTAGTAGTAGATGCATAGCAGTCAGCAACAACACTGGCATGGTAGCAGTATGATTAGGTATATATGAAAATGATGATGATGATGATGATCATACGACGACGATCACCACCACCACTACCACCACACCATCAGCCAGCAGCAAGACAACAACAGAGGAGCAGAAGAAGAACGAACGAATAGTAAAAAGTGAGGAGAGGAAATCATTCAGTCAGTAGTCAGCCAGCACACAGTCAGAGACGTAATAATAATTATCTCTATATATTATTATTGTTATTATTATTATTAATATACATATAATATACTAGTGTATCAAATATAATATAAATAATAGTAATAATAGTTATTATTATTGTTATTTTTACTGTAGGAGGAATCATAATAACAATAAGAGTATCATCATCATCATCAATATTTGTATGTTCAGTTATTTGTTGTATAAAAAATAAATAATTTAGTGATGTTAACTATTGTTGTATAGAATTGTTATTAAAATAATATTATGCTGTTATTAATTTAATACTTGAAATCAACTCACATCAACGAGAGCAGCAGCAAATAACAGCAAAAATAACTACTCACTTAAAAATTTTGACTAGTATATAAAATAGGACTACTAGGATTAAACTAGTAGGGTAAATCCCCATTGATAATGTTAGTTTTTACAGTTGGTTGTTGGTAGACACGCGCGCGTATTAACTATGTTATGTATACAACGTTATTTTTATCATCAACAAGAAGGAAGACAGCAACAACGTCAGCAACAATTTATATTTTTACTCATTAAGGTAGAGTTGATGCTGTTTCTAATTGTTAATCCTTCTAGTGTGTAACAACTGCTACAACGTCATAATATTGTTAAACGTGAGCGTATCGATAATATCTCGCTATATTATCAGTTATTATTAGCATTTCACTATTATTTCGACGGGTGGATCTTTATTTCCCCAACTCCCTAGGTCCGTTTCTCTAGTGCTAATAAGAGTACTTGGACTTGGACACAAAAAAATAGTAACTGATCATCGTACAAGAAAGAGGTCAACTTGTAGTTCCATTGTTGTTAGCAGGAGCAACAGGAGGACAAAACATTTAAGGAGACTCTTGTGACTATTGTTTGCTTGCATGGAACGATACAAGAAGGCTAGGTATCATGATTAGATAATTGGATAGTGATGAACAAGTGTCTGAGGAACTAGGTATACATGTTCCTAAAGTGAAGTTCATTTAAAGGTTACTTGTCGTCGCCATAATAATTACAACAGCAAACTGCAGAGTGCAGATAACAAAAATTGATGTCTATTGTTAACATGGTCGTGGTTCGTAGTTAGCAAGTTAACTCGAATATGGCAAAGGATTAGAAGAGAGAGAGAAAGAGATTTTCATGGACACGTATGTTGTCGCCTTCTTCTCTGGTTCACTTGAGAAAATAGGAACTGTTTATTCATCCAGTGAAGTGTTCTCTTTAAATGTATCTTTTGAAGAAAGAAAACGTCAAGGGCTATAATCATGTTTTCCTTAGTACCCTAATCATCATCACCATAATTGGCTATTCTCCAAAAGAAAGCATACCTGATGTGATGTGAGTGGAGAGGATATCAACTACTACTTGATTCAAATGAGATAAGATTGGAAGGCAGTTTATTGATTGTTGGTTAATTGTGTGTGTGTATGTGTCACTTTCGTAGTAATTTACCCTACACGAATACTGACACTTCAAATGGATTTGATCAACATTAACATTATCGTTCATTTAAACCTCTTGACATCCTTGTTTTAGTACTTGTGGGAACGTATGTCGTCATTATAAATGTTTACGATAATTCGGACGTTGAATTATTGACTATTGTTGATTTAAATTTTATGATCAGGAGAGGTGATACGCGTGTCAAATTTAATTTTGTGAATCTATGTGAGCTATGGACACGTGAACATAATTTAAATAATATCCACTAGGATTATTACAGCCAGATTCGGAAAATGTTGACAAGTCGTCTCGTGACCCATGCTCATTTTCAGTCCTGGCGGTGATAAGATCATATTAGCAAGACATCATCGTGTTGTGAATTGAGCTTTTCACCATCAAAAGGGTTTATGCGTCATCATTGTTCCCTATTCTTCCCCAACTTTACAACTATTGACCGTGGCTACTTATCAATAGTAATTCTCCAGCAGAGCCATGCACTGTTATTATATTTGAATAAGATTTAAAAGAGAAATATTCAACAACCTTGAAAGAAGCAGAGATTGTGACAAATATATTTAGACAAAATTGTTGGTTACAATATTGAATACATAAAAACAACAAAAAAACTTACAAGTATTACAAATTTACAGTCAGAGTATAGGTATCTTAGCATCTTGTAGTTGTAGGGGAAAACGAAAGAAAAAAGTCATTAATATATCTAGGATAACCATTAAATTAGTAATAACATAATTTCTGTAAAGCGACATAATATCTCCACAGAGAAACGAAAAAGAAAATGAAACGTACAATTTAAAAGTAAAATTAGAAGAGGATGATCCCACTATTAAAAGTTCCCGTTGCTAATAATATTAATAATGAGGGAATAAATCATTGCTTAAGTAAAATGGTAACAAATTCAGTGGTGTAATATCGGCAAATATTGCAGCAAAGGAAGTATAGAGCATCTTCTATTTATGTTATAACAAACTTAATTGCTGATAACGACACGATGACACACCAAAGAACATAATATTTTTTATCGTGTCGCATAAATTTGCCTGTCGCATTTTTGTCTAGTATCTCGTTGAGTTTATACTGTTGTTATATTAAGTGCATACATTAAACTTTTGTAAAACAAATTATACATAGCATAATCTTAATTGTTAGGAATCGAACACAAAAACGCAAGAAACCCGTTTACAGATTGTGATAAAACGTTTATACTAGTAATATTGCAACCATTATTATTATTATCATCATTATTATTAATTGTTATTATCATTATTATTCTTATAGACTTAGATGAACGACAAGCACGCACACACAAAATATAAATATTAACGATTTAAGCTTGTTCTACAATAATGGTCTCATGTCTTAATATTATCACCAATTAATTACTTGCATAAAACACATAAAATAGGGTTTATATCCTGTTAAATAACGCGAGATATTAATATTATTTAACAGCAAACTTTTTTTCATTTACTACTATCGCTTTTTGTTTCTTGTGACATTTTTATCAATGAAATAGTCTGCCAGTACAACAACCAATTATCTGGAAACTTTTAGAAAAGATAATAGATACTAGTGAAGGGAGATAAATATAGAAAAAATATTAAACGATTTTCGTCATTGACTTTTATACATAATATAACAGTCGATAGTTGATAAAACAATAATAATAATAATCCTGTCCGAAAAAGTCGACGAATTAAAAAAAATAATAAGAATAGATTCAATGCACCAGTTGTTGCCATTACGATCTTTACCATCGCTATTAATATTTCTTAATCTTGAGAAAATCGCATCGTCACCGTTAGTTCTCAAACGTTAATTTGTTAAGGATTACAGTTATAGTAAATAAGAATAATATAAAACGCGTTTGGAATGTCCTTTAGAATCAAGGAGAAAGTATTGTATTTAACCATCTTTAATATCATAGTTTGTAATAAATACTTGTTCTTTTGATATCAGAAATAAGTCGGTTGCTCATCTTCGTAAAACGTTAAAAGAAAGTGATCGTAAGTGCATATTGCACTTTTTTGAAAAATTTGAAGAGTTCAAGTGGAAACAGATTTTGAGTATTACGCAGTATCGTTAAATGAGCTGCCTTTCCTGATAAAAAAAAGTTAAATAAAGATAATTATTATGTAATATGTAAGGTTTTAATTCATGTTTGCCTACTAGATGAAAGATACTGTGTCCACAGATATAAACGTGTCGCATAATTCATTCAAATAGTTGGTCATCTTCAATAATGATTATACTATTTAATAGGAGCTAATTATTTAACAGCGGATACCGTTTCTAGTTGACGTGCTATAGTTTGTTTTTAAGTGTCAAGATAACGGGGAGTGATCGCGTTCCCCATTTTTAAAATACAAACAAATTTTTCTTCATTTATATGCAACGTTATTGTGCAATCGTAAAATACCTCTAAAATAATAAAAAACTAATTAAAATTGTGGACCATCATCATCAAGTTATATTTGCTTGAAAAAAATTGTTAGTAATAAATAACTCGTAGCAAATTCTCAATACCGGGTAACTATTCTGGAAAAGGTGAAAAAATCTATTAAAAAAATTCGGTATATTCTTTCAATTTTATCCAGTTGGTCTGGTAAAAAAACGTCGAATTTTAACTTGTTTAGTGAGTATAAAATAATATGTAATATTTTAGAAAGTATTTTCTCAGATCTATTATTATTACTTATTCAGGAACATAATCAATTTTTTGTGCCAGTGCTGCTGACTGAAATTATTTGCCAAGGAAGCTTTCATGTAAAAAAAGATTTAAAATTACTTATGTTACTTATAATAACGGTAAAGGAAGCATAATTAGCGGGATCGCATGTTGTAATAGACAGTAAAACTTATTATAGAGCGACAGATCCACGACAACTCTTAGAAACAAATTAGCTACAGTGTAATATCTAAATAATTGTAATTAAATGACACAACCAATGATCAGCTAGGAAATTATAAAGAAAACACAAAGCTGAAAGTTGACGTGAAAGTAATATTTTTCCTAGTCGTTGCAACATCACAATATAGCAGCACAGCAACCAGCAAGACAATCTACTACTCATTGTTGTGTCTAAATTGTGTTCGTTCGTTGGAATCATCATCAACTCATCAAATAATTCCCTTTTCACTTTCAACATTGCATTACTATCATCCGCACTTCTACAATTTATTTTTACTGGGACGGAAGAAGGAGCCATTTGGCACGATACGATTGCTGAATGACATTGGTGTAAGTGTAAGCAACATTTCTTTATCTTTGTCTCTCTCCTTTTATCGTGGTTGTAAATCGATAATACTTGTAGGTGAAGATATACCTTGGCAGATATATTATTTTATTACAAACTCGCACCTACCTTAGTAGCCCTTAACATTCCGTAATTCCGTATTGTATATTAATTTTGCATAATTGCTGGTGATGGCAGAATAGTTTAGTGTAGTTGCAATTTTTATATTGATATGGTAGTGGCCATGACAATGATTGATATTTTTTCCAATTTTTTTATGGTTTTGATTTTTTAGCTGTTTAAAACAAGCTGTAAGTATTGCATTGAAAATCGCTCTGTACTTGGTTCAATGCTAAAATAGTTGCCCTGGTAATGGAAATGCTAACATTGCGCCACTTTTTTTATTTTTATTAATGATTTTTTCGTTTGCAGATTTATCTAATTATCCTCGTTGCACAAAATAGCACAGCAACCGCAAAGCACAGGCGCATGCAGAAACGCGCGGATTAATTGTCCCGAGCGTTTTATTGCTTTATGCTCGAGACGCACGTGTTTATTAACGAAAATTGCAAATTGCAGTTTACCAAAAAATAAATACTACGCATTTCGCATTTGTCATACAAAACTTATCTGGATAACCTGTCAAAATCCAGTCCTGTAGCAATAGGAATACGTTAACAGGCATAAGCGGAGGTGTTTTACCTATTAAACCATTTCCATTAATATTCCATCTCTTGGAAACTCAACTAACTAGAAAAATAATTGCTCAAACAAAGGACTTCTTGATACCGCTGACACAATGATGCTATCTGACAGCAGCAGTGTAAGTTTTCATTTGAATTCCCCAAAGACAGTATTTACTATAAAATCCTATTAAATTACAAAGGAATCTTTAGGAATGTTCTACGATGCTGCTTTATTCCTTTTACGCTACCTACACGATTTTTGTGTACATGTTTGTGTTGTATTTTTCGTGCAATCGCGTATGCCACTATGCTACGTCCACTGATTTTGTTATCATTGCAATTAAAAGATTCGATTCAGCAATTCAGCATTACTTAATTTCACTTTTTTCCTGTCGAATATTTTATCCCCAAGCAAGTTTTAATAACGTGACTAAATGCTGTAATTACAATTGTAAATAAAAAATCACGGTGCGATGTTGGGGAATAATAATATGCTTTGTTAATGACTCAATGACTTGATATTGAATTGCGATTTGGGGAAGCCTTGTTTGTGGTAACAGGAACGTATGATATTTTATTTTTAGCATACGAATTTTGTTACGTTTGGTATTTACATAGTTGCAGCGTAAATACACTTCTCAAATGGGTAAATTCCTTTATAGCAGTAGTGACCAAACGTTCATATTGTTATTATTGTTGTTTGTTGTTTGTAGTTCCTATTTATTCTTCTTATCTGTTTGAGTCTGTCGCTCAGTCGCTCTCATATGAACTTCCAGCTGTCATGCTATGTTTAGGCATTTATAAAAAGGCTCTTCTTGTCGCATTGCTTCTCTCTCTCTCTCTCTCTCTCTCTCTCTCGCTGCCAGTGGTAGCTGTAGCTTATCAACGTTATCATCATGCTTCAACAAAATAAACTACATTGGCTACGCACACTTGTGTTTGGTTACTTTTTTCAAATTAATTATCAAATGCATGAACATCCAGCCAGACTACATTTTTTATTTTACGCCAATATGTTTTACCAGTAAATATTAGAGTTATATATGGAGAGAAATGGAGAGTTCATCAATGTCATCAATCATCATCGTCATTTATGTACATATTTATTTGATTGTGCAAGCTAGCAAAGTTTAAAGTCTGCAGAAAGTGATTCTCGTTTCTTTTTACATGACGACGACAGATAAATATTTTTACTTCTCAGCTGGGCTGACGCAATTTCAGTTTATGAAATATTGAAACATGTCGTGGTGATCGATGGGGTGAATATAATTCACTTAAACTTATACACCCATAATTAGTATTTATCTGCCAGTTACTAGTTTGCTTTTTCAACTTTGCTTCGTCAACGCACATTTACCATTTAGTTAATTATAAAAGCTCAAAAAATGCAAAGTGCACACGGGAAATGTTTCACTGTTTATATATTTATAGTTATTAATGGCATTACGGATTAATTTTGTTCTCATAAAACTTGACTTTATTAATACTTTTTTTACTACGACGACAATGTAGTATAGAAGATTTGAGCGATTACCTATATTAAACCTATATGAGCAAAGAAGAAGAAAATGTAAAATCCTGTTGGATTCATGGATTGCTTGACCAATACCTACGCATCTTGCATGACTACGTTCGTAGCAGTTTCAATCATCATGTTTCATCCACGAAGCAGTTTTGGCCTTTTGTAAACATACTAATTATTCAAATTTATTTATTTGGCTTCATGTATCCTTGTTCATGCAATATTGGTATTACGTGTGTTTAGTAGGGATGCTAAATGTTTTCTTAACGTTTCGCTTTTGATTTTCTGTCATGTTCTCATCTTTTTTGCAGCAGAGTTCGTAGAATATTGAAGATTAGGTGTGCGTCTGCGTCTACTACTACTTGACTTGACCAACTTTTTCAATAATTCCATATATTCTTCTCTTTTGGACCTGTTTAAATTTACATACAACTGGTAGTAACCATTACGATCAAAAATGATTCCCTATGAGATCCAATATCCATGTACATAAGTATGTACTACATATTATTATGGTTGCTGTGTGGCTTTTGATTTGGATCATCCTGCATCATGTCATCAGTATCAGCGCATGTGGTTTGGTTTCACCAGCTGAAAGGGAGTTATGTTGTCACTTGTCAGTAATGTCATAAAGTTGCATGATTTTTAAGTTAAACATTATGTTGGGCCATGTAGCTAGCTAGCGTATAGCTAATTTGCTTGCTTGCTTTCTGTACAACTTTATCTAACCTGTAGTTATAATAAAAAATATAATATTGCATGAAGGCTTCAGAAAAGACATAATATCAGCGTATTATGTGGAACGTGTGTTGATGAGTTGGATAGTGCAGTGATGCAAAATGTCTGTTGATGTTTTTTGATGACAGGATTGTTCTGACGGGAGTTCTGACTACTTCAATCCTGTAAGCCCTTCTAGAAGGTTGGATCTACAAGCAACTCCCAAAATGTCTGCTGACAGCCTTCGAAAAGGAAGCCTGATAAGGCATGCGGGAAGCTTGGTGAGGCCTCAAACGGTTACGGAAAAGACGTTGATGGAGAGTGTGGCAGGGTTCATCAACGAAGTCGGACTTGTCACACAGGTACTATTTAAAAGTGTTCCACATGTGGAAAGGAAGTAGTTGTCCTATGCGTACATAAGTATGAGATGAGCTTAATTTTTTATTTCATTTTGTGTTTAGCCGTCTTCTGGAAATGAAGACAAGGAAAATTTCATAACCTGGACAAAGTTTGAGGATTGTCGTAGTCACGGATTAAAGCTCGCCGTAAGTTCCAATTTTAAGGGAGAGGCTTGTCAGACAGCTCCACCCCTATTGTTGACGCTAGGCTACCAGTCCGGTGTTCAAATGTGGGCAATTCCTGCAAACGGAGAGGCACATGAAATCCTTTCATGGAAAAAGCCAAATGTGAGGTTGTTCCAGCTGCTTCCGAATCCAGCACAGGGAGATAAGGATCAGTTTAGGGCGGCACGTCCTGTTGTTGTTATCTGCGAGGGATCTAATTCTCCAAGTAGTTCAAATCAACTAACGTTCGTCTCGTTCAGAAGTGGAGAGCCTTTGAAAACCAACAAGTTCATGCATCCAGTTTGTGATATTCTCGCCAACCAAGTGGCCATCGTTGTAACGTTTTTGGACAAGATCATTTTAATTGATCCGTGCACATTTGAGATCAGGACAACCATATCGTCATCAGAACGAGTGTCCACCAATCCTTTTTCCAGCCCCGTTGCACTTGGCTCCTCCTGGTTGGTGTATACTGAGAGAAAGTTGCTGCCAATGTTCCAGTCGTCTGGGGGCGTAGAGATGGCGAACACGACCTCGTATACAGCTTCTGTCCTCTATGCGGCAAAAAGCATTTCAAAGGGCTTAAAGGGATTAGGTGAAACTGTTGCAAATAGCATTACAGGACACAGGGTCACGACCACGTCAGAGAGCGAACTAAACTCTACTGTGGAGCCAGGGATTATCACTATTTTAGACCTTAATGAACTCAAGCACGGTGAAGTTGTGCTGAGCGATCTCTCTGGATTATCTGGCCTTTCCACTTCTGCCGTGATTGCGCATTTCGTTGCTCACATGAATAATCCTGTTGTGGCAATGAGCTTTGATCATTCTGGTCTTTTGTTGGTGACAGCCGACAAGGAAGGACATGATTTCAATGTCTTTCGAATTCATCCTCATCCATTGGGTTCCTCCATGGCGGCTGTCCATCATCTCTACGTTCTACACCGGGGTGACACCGCTGCAAAAGTTCAGTGTATTTCCTTTGCCCCTGACTCTCGCTGGGTTGCCGTCAGCACCCTTCGCGGAACCACTCACATTTTCCCCATTACTCCGTATGGGGGAGCGGTGAGTGCGCGAACGCATACTTCACATCGTGTCGTCAATCGACTGAGTCGTTTCCATAGGACAGCAGGATTGGATGATGCGCCCACGTCGGGTAGAAACAGTCCGGTGTCGGCTTTCAATCCTGGACCTGTTGGAAACTCTGTAGGCAAAACTATTGATCTCTGCAATAATGCCGCCCCGTATCCTAATCCCCGGCTTCCTCCATTTCCGCATCCGATTTTGATTCCTCCTATGGCACAACTTAGACAGAGCTTTGCTACTTCATCATCATCAACATCCCCCAAAAACTCACCACCAGTCTCGAAAGCGAAAGGACTTTGTCCAGAGGATAGGAACAATGTGCTGACTTTGTTTGAACAACCCAGAAGCTGGCACATTAGTAGCTCTCCGGTAGTTCCCACCTGTGGTAAAAAGAAGAGGCCTCCTGTTGATGCGCTCTTTATCATGACTAGCTATGGAAATCTTATAGAATATTGTTTGGATCCCAAAGCAACGTCAGGTCTGTTGCAACCTAGCCACTGACTTTTTCCAACAACTGTACAATTTGCAACCGCCATCGTATCTGAGATCTAATACCAAATGATGTTTTTTTTTCGAACTTAGGTACCGTACCTGGGAGTGGCGTTTCCAGGGATAAGATATCCGATGATGCTTCCATCAAATTGTCGGTTCATGCCAAGGCACAGTGGAACTTTACCAAGCCATCGTTCACCAAGGAGTTACAGCCTCCATTGCAGCCTAATAATCTTATCCTGTTACCCTCTTGTTACCTAGTTCCAGGAGATCTTCACCTAAACTGCAATAATGATCAGAAAAATGTTACGTTTGATGGGGAGGATAATATGGATGAACGATGGCTGTCCCAAGTAGAAATTTGCACGCATTCCGGGCCTCACCGCCGTTTATGGATGGGGCCTCAGTTCACTTTTAAAATTTTCAATTCAAACTCGTACGTTTCGTTTAAATCAAAACTAATGCAACATACCTAGCCTATAATAGATTATGATTTCTATCTAAACTAATTAATGCCAACTTGTTGTTGCCACCAGATCCAAGCTTCCTTTGCGTTCCATGAGTGGGGGCTTAGATGTTGAAACAGTGGAGGTCAACGTCACAAATCGCCCTGCAAAGTCAAATCCTGTGAACATGCCAGCGTCCTCCTCGCTGATTCCCGTAGTGATCGAAAGTAGCTCAGGAAGTAAGTGTATAGAAGACTTTAACAAAGTAGTATAACGATTATATAGGAGTTGCCTTATACATGCTACGTAATTGTAAAAATCAATACTTTGTAGGCAGTTTAGAGCAGTCCCCACGCTTAGCTGATCCATATTGTGACTCTGAAACGTCATCAATCGTTCATAATGAGTCTCAGCTGAAGGAAAATTTAGCTGAGGCGATGATGGAAAGTTGCGGTGGAATGTCTAGAGAAACAGGTTCCTCTACTATTTAATACTAATAATATATCAGATCCAATTAATCAAGTATACAATTTTGGTTTTCTCAAATATTTTTTGAAAATGTACAGGTGGATGCCAGAGCCTAGGAAGCTGTGATGATATTAGCTCAACCAGTAGTTTTGAATCAACAAGTCAAACATCTATAGACCCCCCAGGTGCGCCATCATATTGTATTGACGCTGGTTTGCCATTTCCTGATTAGTCTCATACACAAAAAGCTGTTTTATCATTATTTTCCTTTTTAATTTTAACATCCGTTGTCATTAATGTTAGTAATTTTATTATTTTGTTGCCCGTATAGAGACAATGTTACTCCTTAACGCTTTTTTGTTGTTTAAATCTCGAAATAAGTTAATTTTTATTACTTTTCGCAATATAGCACTATTGATTATTTTTATTTTAAGTTTCGTATAGTAACTTCACGTTGCAATGGCAAAAAGTATACACAAATTGTTGACTATGCATGCAAATTTTAAAAACGTTTAATTAACGCAATTTTGTTATTACTGATTTTGATTTTTTTTCTCGTCATTATGTTTGTTGCTTTTTTGTAACTACATACATATATAGGTAGGTACATTTGTACAATGTACTACTATTATCGTTATACAATTCGTTTATGATTTATTATCACCATATTAAAAATCTAGTTACGTTTACTGTATGCGCATGATGTGTGGTTAGCTTTTAGTTATCCTAATTAACTAAATTTTTATGACTCGATACGGAAAACTTTAAAAATAGCAATTTTTAAATTACATATTATGTATTTTTGATGTGGAGTAATGATGATTGTTGTATTCCATTCCATATATTATAGCTGGAAGCAAACGTAAAAAGAAGTAAATCCACTTTTACCTGCACAGACAGAGGATCATGATGATGATGATAATATGAACGTATATTATTATATAATATAACCTATATATTATTATAATATATATTAAACCTACGTATAGTGGAATATACATATATAAAATATATATTTGGGAAAACGAAAAAAAAAGTTCAAATGTTTCGACGATGAATATTATTCGGAAGGATTTATGAAGATTGTAAAATAAATCTAAATAAAAGTCGGTTTTAAAAGACACTAAAAACGTTACACTTGTGATTTGCACTCATGATGATTCACTTATAATTGGAATTTCCACGATCCATTTTTTACAGAATAGATTCGGCTTATAAAACTAAGCATATTCCAAGTTGGTATAATATTTGGCAAAAATCTGATTGAACAGAACGTACAGTATCCAGTGAAAAACCATGAATTTAAAGTTTGGCTTGGCTGCATGATTTGAATCATTCTGCTTATAGATGCAGTTTTTCAAAGGTATTGCGTGCAAAAATTAATTTTTTTTTCAAAACTTGAGATGATTGATTTATTTATGCACAATGTTGAAATGACCTGTTTTTATAGGTCTACACTTTTGTTGTTTTGCAGTGCGGTAAGTCATTATTCAAATTGGTTTTACAAACACACCAAAATTGTTATTTTTATATATAAGAATACTATAAGTAATTAATACATTTGGTAATGACAAAGAACGCCACTATACATAGTGGTACGTTATTATACAATACATTGTGGCTTGGTTATATGGTGAAAGATGGCTTTACGACGTGATGATTTTATGACTTAAAACAAAACGTGAATACAATCTCATTCGAGACAATGAAATACCGTTCTAATGATAAAGGTGACAATATTGACATTGACCTTGGAAATCAAAGGTTAGTAAAACTTCCACTCAGGTACAATATTATTTTGACTGCATGTAGTAAGGTTATATGTGTGTTGTCAGGTGCAGTGACATGATTATATTTTACTGACTGGCTTTTGTTAAATTGGTTGTTTCAAAGAATATAGTGATTTTGATGTTTTTTATAAGTTGCTTTCATATTTGCATATAATAAGTTGGTATCATAATTTTTAGTGTCATGTGATTTACCAAGAATTTTCGATTGTTGGCAGGTCTGTTCGTTGTTGTCTGCAAGAAATGACGAAAAAGTCATAAATGAGTACAATAAATAAATGAGTGTTGGATAAATAAAGTGTAAGCATTTTGATACCATAAACTTACTTTGTGTACTGGGTATTGAAGTTAGTCTTCTCTGTTGAGAAGGGTTGACCAAATTCCTTCGGTGGTGGCAATGCCATCTCAGCCATCTCCTCAGCAATGTTACGCTTGCGATACCACCAGTACTCAAAGACCAGAGTGAAGCAGGCCATTATAATTCCGACGAAAATGACAATGAATACACCACCTTTGAAAGAGGATTAATCAAAACGCAAAATAGCACAAGACCCCTCCTTTCAAGTTTCTCCCGTTTTCTTTCTTTTAATTTGCTTGTAACGTTACGTACCAATATTGTGGATACTGATACCATCAGATTGGTTGTCATCCTTGGGGCAAGTTGCCTTTAGTGGATTGTCGTTCCACCAAGTCTCCTTCAGCTGCTCCAAATGACGCTGGTTGAGAAGTTTCAGAATCCTAGAAAACATGATGGATAAATAATGAGAAAACTGAAGCCATACATTAACAGACGCCCAATAAAAGCAAATACGGAACTGGAACACATAGCTTACTTGCATATTTACTATTAGGTGTAGATACATTTATTACCAAATTGCTAAATGCTGAAAACAGGACAGTGAAAGTAAACGACAATTTGGATGTGCAACGCTAACGCTACATACATGGATAGGTCAAATATATTATTAATAGTTCTATTGAACGGGAATACGGCTGGGTGAAAAGCGGCTATCATCATACGTCACAATTCATGATGATAAGTGTTCTTGTTCTTACGCATCATTTAACTGATCTTTGAGCGGTGAACCTTGCTGAACAGCTAAAGCATAAGGTTTACGCGAAAACTCTTCGCCAACCATTTGTAAATCACAGCTAATAAGAACCTGATAGCGTATATCAGTCGCATCTCCTGCAAAATAAATTAACAATGTTAAGTTAAAAAGAAGGTCTCGTCTGATGCCACACACACCGCTGTAATTTTGGTGGCCTGGAATTACAGATACGAATATTAATTACAAAGTCGACATAATACGCAAAATTAACCAAAAGTTGTTGTAATTTCTTCCCATTTGTTGGAAGTGGTATATTTTTGCGTAATTTTATACATGGAATGTAGGCTTCATATTTGGTCATATTGTAATAGAAGCCCGAAATTAATTGGTGTATTTAAATGTATTATTCGTGTATAATTTTTGTTTTAATTTAAAATGAAACTCGAAATCAGTAGTCCCGCTCGACTTTTGCGGGTGGCATAAATTGAATTGCTCAGGCAAAATAGTTTGTCTGATGAAAAATGTGTTTTTATGGTTTCCTCAGTATGTTTTTAGCTGAGGCAATATATCATATCAATTGGAAAATGTAACTTTTTATATTATTTTGAAAAGTTGACACATTTGATCATCGACACTGCCCTTACATATGAGAAAATGATTCTTTTAAGGGAGACCCCTTCTGTACTGCAATGGCATATGGTTTTCGAGAGAACTCCTCTCCAACTTGCTTAAAGTCACAGGAGATTACGGTCTGGTAACGAATGTTGGTTGCCTCATCTAAAATCAGGTTTATACACTTTAACTAGGTACTTAAAAAAGACTTTAAAAAGAGAATAAATAGTTGTCGTATTGCAAAAATGTATGCCATGTAAATGCATCAATTTAAAACTGAAATTTGCCATGTTGCCGATGAATTATTTATCTACTATTCTGAACAACTTGCAGAAAATGTTAATACTGTTAACAGAATGTGATCACCACAAGGTTGATTTTTTTGATTACCGAGAAATGCAAATCCATCGTTTTTGTCTTTTCCTCGGACGCGTTCAATAGCCTCTCGAAATGTTTTTGGGGGATTATTCTCCTGCATGGCTTGCCACATTTTAGTAAACTTGTCACTGACAGGGTAGTCCCAAACAGCAAGCTGTGATCGTTCGTAGTCACTCATGCTGTCGTTGAGACTCATGTCCTTCCAAATTCTGCAAATTGTGACAACGTGTTAACAAGGAAAGAAAACTAGGCCGCATGGAAATTATTTACTACTTTGATTACTACTGCTGAGATACTAATATCACCATAATGGTCATTTTCACCATGTTTTCTTTCTAAATTATTAGCATTACTCATAAAAGCGGTGTTCAATGTGAGCCATTCGATCAAAGTAAATCCAAGCTGAACTTTGCTCTAATGGGGCATATTGAATCTTGTACTGTTTTGCCAAGTCATCCAACGACTCAATCGGGGCATCCAAACGGGACACTGTCAAGAAGGCAGCCAAGTTGGCAGTGTACGAAGCAATAATGATGAAACCAAACAACCACCATGTTGCTGCAACAAGCCGACCAGATAGATTTTTTGGAGCTTCTCCACCACCCTTTTGGGTTTGTAAAAAAGGGCACATTATTATATTTTATGATAATGCATCTCTAGTTATCACAAATATTTTTTTTTTAAAACCGGACAAAGTTTTACTTACTTGAGGGGTGAGAGATGTCATACAGAACCACAAACATTCCTTCAAGTTGAATTCTCTCTTTTCCTCATCATCCTCATATTTTTCCCTGTTGTTTTGGTAACTGTATGGACTCCATCGATCGAACACCCACATCAAGAAACTGTAAAATTCGAATGTGACCACAGTACACTCGGAATACTATTATATAGCAAATAATTTTAAACTTATATTCTCAGGAGGTAACCTGGTGAAAAAGTACGCTCCCAAAATACACATCCACACGTCATTTTCCAGCACAGTCAAGAACTTGAACAGGGACGTTTGGGTCTTTGGCTTTCTCATTAGAATGGAAATGCCGACCAAGTCATAGTATGGTACTGTGAAATCAACCACGCTCTCACGTTCAGCCATGACGGACATTGCGCCTAAAGCTATATCAGCTTTCTACAATTTGCGTTAAATTAATTATTCTATCACATTACATACTTTACAACATATTCCCTTGCTAAAACTCTGAACGTCAGAAAAAGCATACCCGATCCTTCAGCTCTCTAACCATTCCAGACCATTCATGAGGTTCATTTTCAGCCATGTATCCGTACTTGGTCACATTCCGAATGGTGAAATTAAACTTCAGCTCTTCCTGAATTTTATTTAAAAGATCAATGCAGTAGCCTGTAAAGCAGCGACTATATTTGGTCTCTTTTTCATCACATCCTTCTGTTTTGTATACGAACGGTTCTTGCTGTGACAAGATAACCATCAAATAAGTAATTATTGTTAATGTTGAGTTTTGTGATATGTATTTTAAGACTTTATAGGTATGCATAAACAATCAAACATGCTCATAATAGAGGTGGTAACTGTTTATAAAGGATAGACGACGCACCACAACAGTGACAATTCT
>JAANSP010000346.1:0-23345 GCA_036850745.1 Homidia socia | reverse complement strand
TGATCTTATATTATTATGTGGTATGAAAAAATCTTTTTTAAATATAGAAAGTAAACTATTTTATGTACATTCAATTAAAAGGACCGTTATAAATAAGATATTATGCAAAAAACGTTCAAATTATGAATCAAAATAACACCAAAAAACATTTAATTTCATACATCGCATTCTGCCGTAAAGTTTACATTATATGCGAGCACCTTGATGATTAGTTGTAGTCTTTTCACTGTGTTTGCAAATATTGCTAAAGAAAGCCTCTATTGTTTCTTGTACATAAATATTCATCTATCGTAGATGAATTGATACTATTTTCGTCCGTTATGAATAGCAGATTTTATTTTTTTTCTTTTTACATTGCTTCGTAAATACTACTAGATGCATTCATAATAATATACTGAACTTAACTCTAAAAACTTGGGCAGCACTGGTAGCAGAGAAACATGTTATTTATTAATAAAATAACTGCAAATTTTATTAATCTAACCCTCTTCTTTATCCGTTCCAACAAACAAAAATAGATTTAAAATTGAAGTCCATTAAACTGAACACAACATTTTTTTGTTGTTCTATATGATAAAATTATGTCAGACTTTATTCAGTCATTTAATATAACGATAACCGTAAAAATGGGATGGATATTGTAATTAGCAAAATGTTACATTGTACACAACATAATGCATTATCGCAAAATATCTGTTGAAACTCTGCTTACTCATGCATTTAGGTAATTTGTGCATGACTATGACAGACAATCGCTCAACAACCACTCGATAAAAACCATAGTATGCAAATATTACACATAATATGCAGTTTATATAGGTAATAGGCAATTCGTTTCGTACTCATAAAAAGTGAGGTTGCAAATATTCAGCATACTGTTATACCGTCATCAATAATCCATCCATCAACCCCAACCAGAAAAAGTATTTTTATGTATTCCGATTTACAAGCAATAGAAAAATATTTTGTTGTCGTAAAAGCATTATATAGTTCTTAATGTAGCATTCCTTAAAGGTATTGGTGTACATTTTTGCGGATGTGTATTTATTATACATAATTCGATCCGACTCTTGGGTGAAAGATACTTGAATCTAAAAAAAATTTGAGGTTGAGACGATTTTTCTTTTTTCCTTATTACATAATAAATCTTCTTAGCATGGGAAAATCACTTTCATCTTCCTAGGGATGGTTTTCGTTTCTCCGGAAAAAGTGCACAGCATCTTTCATCATTTGACCGACAGGCTTCCAAAAACATGTAACAACTCAGCATTATCATCATCATCTTCATAATAATAATAATAGGAGATGCTCTTAAGGCCATACCCTTCAACCTATTTATTTAATTCCTAATATCACAAACATCATCGTTTCATCGCGCAATATTATCCTCGCCATTAACAATAATAACAGTAATATATCGCACTTGCTAATGTGGCTATATATATTTAGCCTTTCTTTGGTAGTAAACCGTCCTAAATACTAAAAAAAACTATGTATACAGTTACATACGATGATAAAACAAGCAGAGAAATTGGGTGTGTATTTGTGGGTTCCAGACTGTCCTAAATACAAAAAAAACTATGTATACAGTTACATACGATGATAAAACAAGCAGAGAAATTGGGTGTGTATTTGTGGGTTCCAGACACTACATGTTATTCTCTTTGGTCGGCACAACTTTGTGTAGCTCAGCAGACAAGTATAGGTAGCAGTAACTAAATATCTAGTTACTCTCTCCTTGGTTTACTCAGACACATACACACACACAGTGATTTAGATTTCGGATTTTCTCGGTTCGTCGGTACTCTAGCTCCTGTTCACATTCGCAACCGTGCTTGATGGTGATAGCACACCGTTATACGAATTGTTACTCTCTCCTTGGTTTACTCAGACACATACACACACACAGTGATTTTGATTTCGGATTTTCTCGGTTCGTCGGTACTCTTGCTCCTGTTCACATTCGCAACCGTGCTTGATGGTGATAGCACACCGTTATACGAATGAAAGTGCATGAGAAGAATTTGGGCTGTACAATACAAAGTTGGGAGAAAGTAGCTACCAAAGCAGAGTTTCCTTTTTCTCTGTCACTCGTTCACACAATATGTATTCCTACCATATTAGATCTTTTATGCATTAAGGATCTGCCAATACCGATCCGCTCATGCTTTTTCTCCGAGTATTTCCATGAAAAGTGCCCAGTATAAAAATTAAAATTGTAGGGAATGCTTTAGCTGCTGCTGGTAGGAAGAAGGCAACATTATATGGTATGGTGATGGTGAGCATGAAAAAAACACGTAAACTAGATATATATCTTTCATGCATATTATGGAAGCATTATAATATACTTTTTAGTCGTTTATAAACATGAATACATGTATAAAAGTTCGATCCATTACGTTGATGGCTGACGTCACAGACGACAGTGCTCACCGGGCATGACAGAGTAGTTGGTTTGTTGTAGTAATAGTAGTAGTGAGCATGGAAAAACCTTAAAAACGAAAAGGAGNCATGAATACATGTATAAAAGTTCGATCCATTACGTTGATGGCTGACGTCACAGACGACAGTGCTCACCGGGCATGACAGAGTAGTTGGTTTGTTGTAGTAATAGTAGTAGTGAGCATGGAAAAACCTTAAAAACTAAAAGGAGTGTTCTGTATAGAAACACAAAGTAAATACCCCATTTAGTTTGATATTCCTGAGCCGTGTCGTGACTAGCAACTTGCAAGAGTCAAAACTGTTTGTATTACACATTAATACACCGAGGTTTTTTTCATTACCTTGACGACCCTCCTTTCCCACTTTATTTCCATGTAAGTCCCTTTTGAAGAACTTTCTTCCTTGGGGCTTAATATATGCAGACAGCCTGACTTTTTTTAGAAAAAGAAAGGGCAAAATGGTACCGTCATTTACACTCCCATAGTGATAGGATAAAAGTACACCAACAAACTTGTAAAACGATAGGAAGAAAGTTGAAAGAAATCAATGAAGTTAGAAAAAATGGAAGAAAAACGGGTGCCTGAATGTGCAAAAGAGAAAGCATTCATGTTGATATTAAAAAGTGGAAGTCTGCAAACTTGCGCTCGTGACGTGACGGAAAATACATAAATGAACTCACAAGTTAAAAGAATAGCTGTCCTACTATTAAATTGCCACCAGAATCATTAATTACATAAAATTTTGACGTTAAAAATTGGCTCATCTTGGGTTAAAAAGGCGGGTGACGAACAAGTCAAAAAAAAAAGTTTACCAAATAAGGCATGTATTGCATATTGCAAAAATCTCAAGGATAAAGTTTCTCCACTTGGGACAACGACTACAAAGATTTTATTTTGCATACTTTTACATTCCTCAAGGAGAGAAAATTCTATTGTAGCTATCGCCAAACACTCAACAGTAATCTTATGTTCTGGAATTTTGTTTTCGCCAAGAAATTTTATAGTATGAGCAATATGTCAGTCACAATATACAGATAATAATATATTCTCTTTCTAGAGATGCACAATGTATTTTTGTTAAAAAATACTTGTTTGCGAAACGAAAAAGAAAAATGCAGCACGAATAAGAATATATTTGAAATTACACGCTGCTAAAGTACAGCACTGCTGTTGGGAGGATGACGGGCATAAACATTTTGTAAAAATGACACGCGCTATTGTGAGCAAGACATGTTGCATAGGATTTAATCCTGACATCTCAAATACAAATTCCAACAGACCGAGATCTTTGCTACGACTCCTGTCTCTTGTCGCCAGCCGCCAACAGAAGGTGGTAGTATAAACTTTCTCTTCACTTGTGCATAATTTGCCATTTTAACATGATCCCATCGCTCGCAATTTATGATGCAGGCTAACACAAAATAATAAAATGAATATAGCACAATATACATCATTTATAAAATACGAATGTATACAATGGTAATACCTATATGATTCATAGTTTTTAATGCATACAACAACTACCATCATCAGTGTTTTGTTTACAGCCTTTTACAAAGTCTGCGTTTGCTTATTTTCTTGCGCATTTTTATGATTATTGGGCATCTACATATTTCCTGAGGAGACATTTTTGACTTTATGCCAAAGGATTTTTATAATTTTTCCCTCCCATACACATAATGTTGGAAATGACTTGGCCAATTTAGTATGAACGGTATATATTTGCTAGCACTACCTCTTAAAAGCCAACCCACTAATTTTTTTCATCTTGTCTTCATTGATCCAGTAATCGAATTTACAGTCATGTGAGTAGGCGCATTCTTTATCATTGCATATAACATATTATTCCATCGAAATATATGAATTTGTAGTTTAGCTTCGTTTTCGTAAATATACATTTATTTTGACTTTGTGACAATTTTCCTCAAGTAAACTCAATTTAGTTTGCTTGGGGCATGCAACACTTAACTCAGGATAACAACGAAGTATACAACTGTACTTTCAAGGTACACGCAGTAGTACGCAGCTGGTTTACTAACAGTCAAAAGTAGCATTTAAAGGAGCAGTTTGTTTCTTGAATAAAAATAGCGTTATCCAGTAATCGAATTTACAGTCATGTGAGTAGGCGCATTCTTTATCATTGCATATAACATATTATTCCATCGAAATATATGAATTTGTAGTTTAGCATTTAAATAATTTTGCAGCGTAAATATACATTATTTTGACTTTGTGACAATTTTCCTCAAGTAAACTCAATTTAGTTTGTTGGCGCATGCAACACTTAACTCAGGATAACAACGAAGTAGACAACTGTACTTTCAAGGTACACGCAGTAGTACGCAGCTGGTTTACTAACAGTCAAAAGTAGCATTTAAAGGAGCAGTTTGTTTCTTGAATAAAAATAGCGTCAACCTTTTCAGAAAAAAATAATATTGCTTGCCACAGTTCATAAGGCTGTATTTTTGTAGGTCTGTGTGCTATATTACATGCTCGTATGAGATACTCAAACATTCATGTATAATTTACTGGTTTGATGACATCATGTAATTCCTGTTATTCATTCGTGGTTATGTTTGTTGTAATATTTTGATGGTTATTATTTTGATGCTGAATACTAATAATGATTGTTTGATTTTCGTCATTGCAAAAATTGCACAGCACGAACATCAAGAGACTGGTGGTGGTGGTGGTGACTAAAGTTGTTTGTCCTGTGACACGATCATTGAGGTTTTTGACAACATTTCTACAAACTAACTACGCTAACCATCGTATGAGATTTCACGTTTAATGATTAACTTGTTTGCATGTAAAAATGATGGTCACCACTCGCCGCCACCACTACCACTATAGCGCTAGCATTGGCAATATCTAAATTATATGGCACATGTATGGAAAAACGCAGCGCTGACATCATGTCGATTTCGTAGATATAAAGTTGAATAAGAAATTACACAAACAAACGCTGCGCTACAGTATGTGCAGTCAGCATTGACACGATCATTGAGGTTTTTGACAACATTTCTACAAACTAACTACGCTAACCATCGTATGAGATTTCACGTTTAATGATTAACTTGTTTGCATGTAAAAATGATGGTCACCAGTCACCACTACCACTAAAACGCTAGGCATTGGCAATATCTAAATTATATGGCACATGTATGGAAAACGCAGCGCTGACATCATGTCAATTTCGTAGATATAAAGTTGAATAAGAAATTACACAAACAAACGCTGCGCTACAGTATGTGCAGTCAGCATACACTGTACATGCATGAACGTTACACTTTACCAGCAAGCTAACGTCAGCGCAGCGTAAAAGCGTTGAAAAGTCAAACGAAAAATAGCCATGCAGTCATAAGAACTGTTGAATTGAAAATAAAATTGAAGAATTTACAAATTATATTTTACAAAGTAGATATTTTGGAAAAAGTCGAACTAGGTACATCGTATCACTCTCATCTTCGCAAAAAACAGTTGTTAATATTATAACTCTATCGTCTTTCAACTTTCATTATGCACTGTACATACACTACACTAAAATATTATATCAAATTCTTACTAATTATACTAGCTTCCAATTCCAACCACAATGCACAACAGCATTTTTATATGGAAATAAATTTGTCAAGTACACATAATATCATAATATTAACATGTAATGTAAGTATTGATTAATCAAACGCATCAAAAAACTTTTACTTATAATTTTATTCGCAAATTGTAATTACAAAACACAATACATTACTAGTATTGAAATTTTTTTAAAAAAATGTTGAACTGTATGATTTAAATCATAAAGTTTCCCTTTCTTAAATCTTTTTATTTGTCCGCATGCTCATGCATATGTTCTCAAAAGTTCATTTACATAACTTGTACCTGCCAAAGAGTTTATTCAGAAATAAAAAGTGCAAAAGCCTTTAAGCAACATACTTTTACTAATTTAAAAAAGTACCCTTAAAGTTGTGTCACCACGAATCTCACATTGCAGATATGGAAAATGTAACACATTTCTTAATTCACATATCCTTTCCCTGATGAATTTGATACTATTATCACTCAAAGTTGAAACAGGATTATACCGACTTATGTAGTTGGGTAAGCATTGATCATAGCATGGGAAAAAATACGATAATGATAATGCAGCATTACATAGGTATCGACTTGTTTCTTGAGATAACTAGCCCGACTAGCCGTCTTATCACAAGTCAGACTAATGGTAAAATATAAGCAAAGAGACAAAGACGAATTTACACTGCATTACTGATATATGCGCGGAGAAATGAATCATCGTCCAGAACTTTAAAAAACAATAAACTTTATATCGCAAAGTCAAAGTATTAATTTTCAAATATTCGAATTGAATTTCATTACAAAAACACATAAAAATGGTGAAAAAGTAATTTATAATGATTATTCTTTTAGTACGATAATAATAAAAAGTTACAATAGGATGGAGAAGTCAAGCTAGAGTTCTATTTTGATTTTGATAATGATAAGCAATGACAGGTACGATCATGTAACATGCATTGAAATTCCCAGATTTGCATAAATGTACTAGTACAAACAAGTCAGTATGTTAAAAGGAATGAGAATAATGCGCAATAGTCCCAGTCGAAATAATGTTCAAGTTTTAGAATACTCTTTCAAAAGTCAGTTTGCTACACCACTTGAATGCTTTATGTTGTGGTTGATTGAATGTAAGAAATCTCTAATTACCAATGCACACATATATAGTAAATTTTGTGTGTTATCTTTATTGGCATTCCGTGACATGACCCAACTAGGCATCGTCTTGCACAATTATTGCTTTACCGACTCTAAAAAGGAAAACAAATCTGAATGCGTTTTTAGTAAAAAGCCATAAGCATAATAATAAGCATAATATGTAATGCTGAATGATGTTTCACCTCAATTCTCTATATAATTATTACTACTGCCACCATTTGTGTTCGGTTCAGTTCTTTTATACTTTCCATTCATGTTTAAAATCTTGCTTTGGTTTTGGAAAGATCTGAGAAGACTAAAATAAGTTATTTTTCAAAAACTGTAATTTTAACACTGGTTAAAATATAAACAATGAAACAAAGATTTCAGCAATGACAAATGACTCATAAATATATCCAAGCATCTTATTTTCCAATCTTTCAAAAGAAAACTTTTGAACCTTGTTGACTTGTCAATTGGTTTGTGTTCGCTCTCACCACCACCGCTTTTCAAAGTGTAATGCAGTGGTTAGGTCATAGAGTCAAAACCTTCTCCACTTACGATTAGTCAATTTTAGCATAAAAAATAAGCAGCCATGTAGATTTCCATTCTCGCGTAACATTTCAAAATTTATTTTTAAAATATTTCTTCCTTACAACTTACGATTAGTCAATTTTAGCATAAAAAATAAGCAGCCATGTAGATTTCCATTCTCGCGTAACATTTCAAAATTTATTTTTAAAAAAGAGTCACGAAGCTATAAAGATACTTAAAAACAAGATAAGAAGGAAGAACATGTAATTTTTTGTCATTAGTAATGATCAGCCAGCTCTATTTCTTAACATTTTTTTGTCTATAGGTAACCATCTTTGCATATCCTGCATGCAGTATGTAGTACATTTAATCTTTACACATAACGTCAACACTGTACCCCCGTCATACGATGATTTTAATCACTGGCTGCGTGTAAAACGATAGGTAAAGAAACCGATAAGATGGTTTAAATACGATCCTTCCTTCATTGCTCAGTAAACATTTTGTAATGGGATTATTTTTCAACATCTTCCGTCATGTTCTTTTTGTCTTTAACTTTAGTTCAGTGCAAGCAAGCTGCACTATGTTTATGTTAAAAATTTACAAAGCAGTATCTCCCTATTCATTCAAGCAGCAATTTTATGTCATTTCCAAGAGTTTCCTGTTTTTTACCATGAATGAATCATAGGCAAATAATGTAAATGTATGCATCCATATATGTGCACATAAAGCGACATCATAAAATTAGGAACAAGTACAACAGAGTGTAACAGTTACGCAACTTAACGGTACACGAAGAATACACGTATCTTAAGTAAATGTATCAGTTAAGCAAACCTGAAATCTAAGGCAATAATTAGTAGTGTAGTTAGTAGTAAAGTAACTCTTATTCATTGACAGTTATATTAGTTACATGAAAGGAAATTAGGCATACGTTTGCGAAGAAAACTTTTGTAGTACTTTTATAAGGATTTCACTTCTTACTATTACAACTTTTTCTTATTCATGTGCTTGGTCGAAAATAAATGCACGGCAATACAATAATTCTCAGGTTAGTTAAAGTTAAATTTAGAATGGAAATGTGGATGTTGTTGAAAAGAGAGAGTTTAATGTTTTTGTTCTAAACTGTACTTGGTCCTAGTCGCTTCAATTACCAAGTTGAATAATGCCATAATATGTTGTTTTGTTTTGGTTACAGGAAAAACTGGAATCCCTTCTGACTGGAGAATCCTTCAAAACTCAACTTATCGTGTTGTTGTGCGAAGCTAAAAGCAGATGAAAATTTTCTAAACTGGAGANAGTCGCTTCAATTACCAAGTTGAATAATGCCATAATATGTTGTTTTGTTTTGGTTACAGGAAAAACTGGAATCCCTTCTGACTGGAGAATCCTTCAAAACTCAACTTATCGTGTTGTTGTGCGAAGCTAAAAGCAGATGAAAATTTTCTAAACTGGAGAAACTCTACCTACACTACTACTACTAATTAACGTTTGCATAGCATACATTGTTTACTGTGCGTTGACTAGATTTTAAGCAAGCTGCAGGATCTGGCACCAGATTCTTGCAGATGGGTGCATCCACAAAGCACGTGCATATTTTATTACGACGTTTTATGAGCAAAAATTTTTTTTTACTGAACTCCGTAAATTGGCTGTTGGTGAGTAACTTTAACTCAGAATGCATACATTGTTTACTGTGCGTTGACTAGATTTTAAGTAGGTTTTAATAACCGAGGTGGAAGGTGATATTTTCAATCGCACAAAATATAGTTTAAAGTGCTGAATGAGGGATTGAGTACTTGATCTAGTTTAGTAAAACGAACAAGCTATAAAAATAGCTATTGATAAATTCAAGATTTAAACGAAAAAGTCAACACAACTGGTACAATTTGGGGAGCTCGTCTACCACCATCCCTTTATCTTCGCAATTAATAATAATCTATTTATTATTAGTTGACCGGTCTCCGTGTTTTAGTACGCGGACGGAGACAACCTTTTTGACTGTTGGAATCAAGTTGACAACGCACTTTAAGCGTTAACTATACCACCGTGCCGTTCGCTACTTCAATAAGGGCAAAGATGGGTTGTGCCATGTCAGCGGAGGAGAGGGCGGCCCTGGCCCGATCAAAGCAGATCGAGAAGAATTTGAAAGAGGATGGACTTCAAGCAGCGAAAGATATCAAGCTGCTGTTGTTGGGTAAGTATAAATTTTTCTGTGATTTCTTCTGATTTACTAATTGCTGCTTTTTTAATCAACATTCACCATCAGACGCTTTTATATGCATTCTTTAAAATTCAAAATATGCAGAGGGGAAATTTGTCGTCATTAACTAAATACAAAGTCGGTATGATGACTGAAGTACTCTTCTGCCACTTTGACTTTTCCCGAGATTCTCTTTCGAGTATCTAGCCGCTTGTTGTTTCGCATTCTAGTTTTAAAAAATATTTCCAGAAATGCTCATAATTCTAACCGACAGCGCGCAGCGTCTCTTGCAAATTGACAAACACATTTTTTGAAAATCATGTTTGGCATTATAACATTGAGCCTGCTGGCAAACCGCTCAATGAAATAAAAAATAGAACACTCGTTACCACCACCAGTCATTATATTTCCACAACTGGAGCAGATAAATGTGTTTGCGTATAGATTTTGGGCTGTTATAAATTATATGGGCGTTTTATAAGATAAGTACAGTGTATAGTCTATGCACATATTTACTACGTAGTACGTTCTGTATCTAGTGCAGGCAGACTGTAGACATGTATCAGTTTGCAGATGGTTTTTGGTGGAAAGGTAGACATGAAAGATGAAATTGCCTAAAGGATAGGATTGAATTATGACTTTGATATCCTTGAAAGGAAATTGCTCTTTACTCTGCGCTTGCGACTAGTAGTGTAGGTTTGTAGGTACCTAATGATAATCTTAATGATTGTTATTATTTCACTTACTACTCATTAGTAGTAGCATAGACCTTTTCGTTTATAATGGTGGTGGTAGGATACATCATTTACCTAATGATAATCTTAATGATTGTTATTATTTCACTTACTACTCATTAGTAGTAGCATATACCTTTTCGTTTATAATGGTGGTGGTAGGATACATCATTGCAGGTATCAATGATCTTGGTAATAATGAGAGCACGAAGTACTGCTTAATAAATAATAATTGTTTTCAGATTGTTTAGCTTTGCTTATTATGAGCTTACACATTGCTCATTGTACTGCTTCAATTGTCGATGTAAACACTCAGCCAAAAATACATGTTGCTAGTTGAGTAGAATAGTGAGTAAATTAAATTTGTAAATGACATAAAGTGCAGCGCAATATTTAATCAAGGTCGTAAGCGAGAGCTGCTTCTTGGAAGGAAAGCATACCATACCTATATACACCTATAATAATAATTAGCTAATTTAAGTCATATTAATGTCTAAAGACCAAAGGTTAATTAGATTTGTCACAAATTTAATCTAATCTTCATCTCAGTGAAGTACCTAATAATTTTGATGTACAGCTCAAGTTCAACTAACGTCTCACTCAACGATTCGTTCACAAAGATAATGATCAAAATAAATAAGTTGCTACTTGCTACGTCTGCGATTTTTGACCCTCATCGAAATTCTAAGCTTGCCTATGTATTTATTATGGTTTCATTGGGTTTTCTGTCTAACCATACCTACGTGATTTTAGCACATGGTCTGCAATATTATTGATCTTGATTATCGTTATTATACGTAGGTGGCTACCACATCCCTGTATAGTTACATTTCATCGTTTCTTACAAATGCTTCCTCGCTCACCTCGCATTGTTTTTATATAAGGTCCACCATTGATAAGGATGAAGTTCATGATGACGATTGATTGTATTGATAGCAGCGAGTGAATGAACCATAAAATTGCCACACATTCTAGACTCAGACAAAATGGAACCGAAATTGGCAATTTCATCAAACTACACGATAAATATAGCAGAAAGTTTCCAAATAGCAGCTTCTATATTAATACAAAAATATTGTGCCACATTTAATCTGCGAATGCATATTTCCCGTGAAATTCCACTGGACTCATTTTAGTTTGGCCATGTAGTACGAGAGTATATTATTATGCTGCCGGTACCTACCTTACCTTAAGCTTTTGCTTGATACAATCGAATCGATAAAAGTATGTGGGAGTTGGCTAGCAGAACACTGACTGCAAATAGTGCAAATGTGAATAGCCTCTTATGCATTCTAACCATATGCAACACGACAAGAATATTCGTCAACGAAAATGAAAGTGCTAATTGGATTACAACATGTTGATTTGATACTGCTGCTGACAATTTGCAATGATACGTGAGAAGTATTAGGATTTTTTAAGCATCGAAATCACGCTTTTGGCAGGTATTTTAGGAAACAGCTTGTTTACCGAGGCTACGCAGAAAGAAAGGCCTTATTAGTCGTATATTATGGATGGATGGTATGCTGTTGTAACCAGCCAACTCCGACCCCACCTCATTACTGCACGCAAATGCATTACATAGTTTGTATGAAAGTACTATGCTCGTTGCCGTTATTTCTTCTTCCCACCAACCAACGTCAACATATTCTATTATACCTTAAGCATGTGGTGTTATATAGGGAAATACGAAAAATACCTAACTTTAATCGTGATAATATTTGTGCAGTTAGAACAGCTTCAGAATGTCAGCATTTTATTTTGTACATGAATTACACAGCCCATGAATAAAGTTTAACAAATTATCATCATTGTGCAATTTTTTATTATGAAATTCCTTGATGGTGAAATTGAAAGGAAACCTTGATATTTTATTTAGGCCTTATTACAATTTTTGTCGTATGTGCATTGTGTATTAGGAACAGCTATGTAATCACTGTTATCTACCATTTCCTTTATTCAGAAAGTAGACGCGTACAAAATTCAAATTGTATTCATTCATTCAAATACCTACTCAAGTAAAGCAAAGTAAATCAAGCATTGCCTACCGAGCATGGCGTCACACATCTCTTATGCAATATTTAGATTATCATTAACTATTCATTCAGAAAATGTCTGGTCCTACGATATGAAGACACTTTGGTATTGTTTTTACATAGGAATATGAAAAGGGTAAGGAGAAACTGGTAGAGTTAGAGAGAAAAATATCTATAGGCGTCAGTTGGTGAAGTTGGGTAGGTGTTTGTTCGTAAAATGAAATCTCTGATAGTGTGCATAATTTATGGAACAGATCATCTTATCTAGTATGATTGTACAACAAAGTAAACCACCCAACAATGCATTCACTTCCCTTCCTCCAACTCTTTTTGTATTTGATTTTCCTGCTCTAGAATGCTTTAAATTATTTATATGTCCTTAAGTCTGAAAATAACCAACGAGCATGTCATTCATTGTATACCGGACAAACTAGGTATATTCGATTGTAAAAGCAAACAAAGATGCTCAGCTTGGTCTACTACAGATCACATCATCACCCGTAAAAATGAAGGTTTGTAGTACTTGAAGCTATTTTTAGTTGGCAATTTTGCTTATGAAGCAATTCTCTTTTGAGCTCCATTCTCACATCCCGTGTGCATCTTTTTTCTTTTCATACTCACTGTCGACACACGTCACACCAATCGATAGGAAATAAAGTTGGCATTTCACCTTGATTATCTTATTATTCAGTGGAATACGTTTACGTGCAAGGTAGTTTGTAAAAAATAAAACTTTTTCAAATCTGTATGGGTTTTAGACATTTTTTATGTGGCTTACATGCTTTTTTAGGAAATTGGAATAGTAAACATGTGGATGTGTGTGGTACAATTTATTCTAATATAGGCAAAAAATTCCTTTTTCTTTACGTAAAAGACGTAAAAGAAAATTCAAGCAAAAGTACATGATATAGTATAACGTATGCTCTTTCAGGTACTTGTCATATAAAAATGCATTATGTTGATTGATTTCCTCCAAGATAAGGACGACGAGGATGATGCAATCATGTTTGTTTTCTATTTGAATACCATCGTATATTTCATCTTCATGGTCAAATAGCTAAAGTTTTCCCTTTAAACAATTAGAATTGAAAGCGGCGGGCGAGCAGGAAAGTACAAAGAGCTTGTTGCTTAATAATAAATACTTTACTTTGGTAAACATAGGGCCAGGGAGATTAAATTGGAACTGAAAGTGACACAGAGCCAACTTTTTGTAAGGGTAAAAATAAAGTAACGAAATCAAGAAACTGGGAAGCATTTAATATGTCTTAAGTGTGTGCACAAGAACTTATACTATGCACATAATAATAATAACAGCACAACATAAATAGACTACTAGCTTCATTTGTTCATGAGCGTGTGTCAAGAGCTGTCGAGGGCGTAATTTGTTAACTTCTTTGATGTCTCATTTCAACATCCGTGTAAGCTCACTGGAATTTTCACTTGCATACGTCACATTTTTCTTTGATCTTTATATCCTTCGTTATTTACTGCAGAACAAGTAGATAATGCAGTTGATAATAAATGAATTACGTCAGGTCATCATGTCCTTGCCTTATAAGGGATTTTGCTAAATATTTATTGCATAGTTTATCTATAATGTTTAATTTGTGTCGAAATTGCGATACTCGGAGTAACATGGGGTAATGGGATTAGTGGGCTGAGTAAAAACAAACGCAGGCGATTATTCATTTTTTGATGTTTTCAATAAAAAAACAAAGCACAAATAGTGTAGTCTTGAATTTCAGCGTGAAAAGAAAAAAGGAAATCTATCTAGGTTTTGAAACTATCAGATGCTATTATATGGAATACATGCTTAAATTGTATAAAATCGATTCTAACATACTTTGCAATTTTTTAATACTTGAAATACAAACTGATCAAATAAATAATTGGGAAGGCAAACCAAATGTAAATACATATCTAAAAAAATATGTAAATACATAAATAAATACTTAAGCTGTTTGTTTGCCTCACTGGATTTATCCCATTTTCCATCTCATATGTATAACGTTAAAAGACATGGAACTCTTCTACAGCTCAGTGGTTCATACTATTTGAATTACTCGGCTCAATACTACTTTATAAGTTTACAAATAAGTTTGTTTCCACAAATCTGCTTTGTTTGAGCCGTCTAGCTACTTGCGTAAATAAGCCGAGTAATTTGAGAGCTAAAGTTAGGAATCCTGTTACTTTCCTACGTATTAGCGTAATTGCCAAATTACAGCCAATATATCAATTTCCTTTTCTTGCTTAATTTTCTCTGTGTAATTTTGCACGATTTATCATGTTGCTGCTAGTTTTCTGGTCTATGCTTAGGTATGTAGGTAAATGATTGTCTGGCACGACTACAGTGAAAGCTATTTTCGCCAAAGTTCTCGCTAACTGGAGAAATTGCTGAAATCAAATACCACGTAAAATGAGACAATTATAATTACACTGACCGACCGCAGATATTAATAGATAACCAATCTCATATTTTAGTCGTTTGTAGTGCTAAAAATGACATGATCATCATCATGAACAACGCAAGTGACGTCGACGTCGTTGTATAGTAAGCTTTTGCGTTTGAAAGTGCTGATTCTTTCAAGGACTTCTGTTTGCCTCCATTGAAGGATATATGTACACAAAGTAAAAACTTTTTATTTATGCTGCTGCTGAAGCTGATGTGTCGTCCAAGAATATTATTATTATGATGATAAATGGAATAGACTCATGACTTTTGACTTGCTACACTTGTTGTTGTTGTTGCTGCTCAATACAGTTTAATTTAACTGTTATGTTGCAACCATTCCGTAGCTCATGTTATTATGTGTGAGTGAACCGAGCGAGAGCCCTCCCTGAAACTTTATACACACCAGCGCCCATTAAATAGTTTTTACTTTACCAACAAATCGTGTGTATGCTGCAGTGTCTGTAAATTTAAAATGGTGGTGGATGACTTTCTTTGAAAAGGAAGTACTTCATCCGCATTACAAATTCTACGCTTTTAACTATGCATTACTTTAAACTAGTAATAGGGACAGGCCACACACACGCGGCGTCAGCAGAGAGTAAAGTTGAGTCATCTAAACTAATAAAAAAGTTAAAAACAGTTCGCGTCACTCATTCATATGAGAGAGATTAGAGTATTTACAGAAAGGCTAACTGTTGCTTTTTTCCTCAATATATTTTTTGGCTACTCGTCATCTCAATATAACCATGTAGATATACCTACTTGGAATTATAACTTCCCTTAAATAATGCCTCAACTTGAACGCAAGTAGAATATGAATAAAACGTTGGGTTTTACATGCCTCCTATTAAAGTGTGTTATGTTGTGTATTCAAGATTTAGTGATGATTACACACTATTTTGTCATTGCCCTGTAAAGAACCTTGCTTTTTAATACTTAAGAAATTACGATAAAATAGTATGAAATATACGTTAATCCTGTCAACATAATATGTATCTGCCTACTAGGTATTATGTTTGCAGTGTCTAATACTTTCTCATTTTTTCTTATTACAGGAGCCGGGGAGTCTGGGAAGAGTACAATAGTAAAGCAAATGAAGTAAGTAAAGATTTTTTTAAATTATGTATATTTATTCTGGATATTTGCACACAATACGCCAATACGGTTTCTTTTATCTTATCACTGTCTGCCATTCTCTCATGACTTTTGATGATAAACTCGGAGGTTACATTGTTGTTCAATTGACCGTACACGTAGTTTCATTTCTTGCGGATACATATATATTCATATAACTTTATAACAGAGTTTGAGATAAAAGTATGTTTGTTTTCACTCTGCTGACTGTTTCAACCAAATCTTCTCAAGCATAGGATCGCTTTTCTTTTGAGAAAAAGTATATTTGATATTTGAGTGGAGAACGATGAGCGAATTAGAAAGCTTGAAAGGAAAAGAAGATTCTTATTCCCTAAATGCGAATTGGATACTAGCAATAGTATTGATGTACATAGAAATGAAAGCTATAAAGTATCAGTTTTCTTGCTGACGAATGTGATTTATATGATTCCAAAGAAAAGACCAGGCAAAGCAACATTTACGCTTCAACTAGTTCAACTACCCCTTTTATTTTTAGTCAAAGTTCACTCCAGTCCAGTTCAATTTAAATTCAAAAGAAAGGCGAACGGAAGATAGGCATCTATCTACATGTAGTTGGCTTCAAACTTTTTCGTTTGATGCTTAGTACCAGTGATTTGTAGCGCTGCACTTATCCATCCATTCTTAACCTTGAATTTAGGGTATTTCGATATAACCAAAGAATTACAAAACTGTATAAAATAATGTTTCTAGTCCGTCACACCGTCCGCTGCTTGATATGTTTTACTAGCATATGATATAGGTACATTAAAAATTGTTGAAATCCTCTCTATTCAAAAAAAATTGTTTCAAGCAACTTCATGAATTGCAGTTGTTGTACGGTTTAGAAAGTAGAATTAGACACGCGTGTGTACCTTCTCTGTATATTTAGGGTATTTCGATATAACCAAAGAGTTACAAAACTGTATAAAATAATGTTTCTAGTCTGTCACACCGTCCGCTGCTTGATATGTTTTACTAGCATATGATATAGGTACATTAAAAAAAAGTTAAAATCCTCTCCATTCAAAAAAAATTGTTTCAAGCAACTTCATGAATTGCAGTTGTTGTACGGTTTAGAAAGTAGAATTAGACACGCGTGTGTACCTTCTCTGTACAATGGTTCACTATCCATTACAGGACATTTTAAGTGCCAAGAATGGTGCTCAGTAAATGAATACGATGTGGTGGTGCAGCCTGTTTTTCTACTGCAACAATTTTTGCGGGTGAAAGAATGTTTCGTGCACAGCGTACTTTATCTAAGAAAGCTGTCTAAATTCATGAAGTCTCCAGTGGTGGTGGTACCAAAAGTACAATAATGGTGAGCTGTTCCAATGACAGTGTGGCAATAAGATTTTTATTGGCAATTCCTTTATGACCAGCATATAAATCCAATTCAACGACATTGGCTTTTTTGGGTATAGTCGTATATAAGACAATCAACTGCATTAATGCTGCTACTGCCACCGTTCCAAATGTCCCACCCCACACCAACTGAAGCCAATAGTTAAAACATGGAAAGGAAATGGTCAACCAAACGATGATGTAGTTCCTGTTTTATTGATTTGATTGCACAAGTATTCATAAGTTTTGCTATGTCGGGTATGACATTTAGTTACTGAGTTGTAAAAACCCAAAATTTCATGTCATAAAATTTAAATAGTGTTACGTACTTAGCGTTTTAAGTGTTGTCTTTCTTTCATGGCACGAAAATACTAAAAAAAAATTAAATTGAGACCGAGAGGTACTTGGGTGAACTGTAAAAGCTAATAGCAAAGCATTTCATCATTTGCATGGGGTTTTCTAAAAAAAAGATGATTTTAAACATACATAGCTACTGGCTACTACACAGTCACATCAATATCACTTTGTATTTATAAAGAAAAAAGTAGTACTTATGTTCAGAAATAACCACTAAAAATCAGTCAATACAAATGAAATATTTTTGCAACGAAAAAAAGATGAAAGGGCTTCAGAGCTCTTTATGAAAAAAGCATGTAAACAATTCACGGTGACATGGTTAATCCGATGCATAAACACTAGAAAGTATCCTACTTAAATGTGCATTTTAATTTTAAAATAAAGCGGAAATGGAAAGGATTTTGGTTGCAGCTTTGTAAATGTCAAAGGACAAGAGAAAGCATCATCAGTCGGTAAATTTTTTTTAATAAAAAGGCAAAAGCGAGGTGTGTATCTCTCACGTACCAAAAACAAGACAACCATGCCTCCCTTTTATTTCTGTGTTTCGCTCTGCGGGGCTTAGAAAGTATCCTACTTAAATGCGCATTTTAATTTTAAAATAAAGCGGAAATGGAAAGGGTTTTGGTTGCAGCTTTGTAAATGTCAAAGGACAAGAGAAAGCATCATCAGTCGGCACATTTTTTAATAAAAAGGCAAAAGCGAGGTGTGTATCTCTTACGTACCAAAAACAAGACAACCATGCCTCCCTTTTATTTCTGTGTTTCGCTCTGCGGGGCTCTGACAGGGGGAGCATGATTTTCAAACGTGTGAATAACTCCATTTAGGTTCCGATATATATAGACATATGTCTTGAGTTCAGTCGTCAATACGTGAAACCATATAGATAAACGTCTATTTTCCTGGAAGCCAACCTAAAGCAAAGTGAAAGTAATACACGCAATCAAAGCATTATTATTATTTACGTATTAATGAGGCACATATATATAGTCTAATATTTTGTGTGAAGAATACTGACTGAGGAAAAGAAAGCAGAGAGAAAGAGATAGGAGTACTAGTACTTGGCTCCATGTACCGTTTTATGTGTGGTCGCTTGCTTTCTTTGTTCGTGTTACCGATGATAATGTTGGTTGGTTGTTGTGCAGTGTTGCTCTATAAAGCTGCATTATAGTACTTATTTTGTAAAATGGATACGTTTCAGGATGGTGCTACAAGAGTACAGAAGCCATAATCATACCATGCATAATATAGGTAGCTATTATATGGTGGAAACGAGGAAAATTTCTGTTCGGAAGGTAGGGTGAAAGTACATATTACATATATAGGCAGTCTGCAAGGTAAAACAAGTAGTAATATAAAAGGGAGCCGGGAAGCTTTATCATACCCGGTCGGTAGCTTTTTCTTTTAAGCCTCTTTCCTAAAGAGCTCCTTCATCCTATTTGTTCAGTCAAACTGTTCTTCTTTCTCTTTTCTTCTTTGAAGCAGCATATACATACATGCATGCCAGTCCAGGGTGTAGCACTTTTTCCCTGCCACTTTCCCCTCTCCTCTCCTGGTATAATGCAATGGCAAATGGAGGAGTAGATCATTGTTGCAAATAAGTAGTAAGTGTTTAAGATGCAAGTCGAGTGGTGAGAAAGGGAAAAAATCAGCAAGTACGTATCAAGTATAAAAAGGAGTCAAATATTGCTGCCACTGGTGTTGGTAGGAGCAGCAGCGATCCGGTGGCACAAGTCTTATACCCCGAATACAATACTCATAAAAATAATAACAAGTTGAAGTTTTTGGGCAAGTTTTTCACTTCCACGAAATGAAAAACTGACATAGCGTACGTACTTACAAGAAAATATTATTATTATTATAAGTTTTTATAGGATGATATACATAGTATATTATAGCTATGCATATCTAAATTATAGGGATATAAAATGCTAGAGAAAGCTACTATTATTTACGTGCACCCGATGTTGTTGTAGGCAATATCATTTCCATGTTTTTCTTTTAAAAGAGAATGAAAGTACACTTCCTAATATGGTGTCACAAAAACGAGCTCCAGAACTGATGTTCGTGTTAGGTAGAGCGAGGAAGCAAGTAGCATCATACTACTACAACAACTGCCGCAAATGTACAAGTGAGGAGAAAGAAACGGGGAAAGTGTAGAGAAGCTATATATATGCTGAGCTGTACTGCTACTGGTTACTCGCTTTGTCTGTATTCAATATATAGTAGCTACTACCGACTGCACTTTACTTGTAGCTTTATGTTTGGTGGTAGTAGTAGCAGCAGCAAAGGCAAAAGGGAATGATCATCATACCTTTTAAGTTTGTTCTGCTTGTTTTTGGAACTGGCAAGTTGAAATGCTGCTGCTGCTACTACTACTATGTGATTGCAAAAGGGAATGATCATCATACCTTTTAAGTTTGTTCTGCTTGTTTTTGGAACTGGCAAGTTGAAATGCTGCTGCTGCTACTACTATGTGATATATGTAGTAGTGGTGGTGGTGGTAGTCGTCGTCATATCAGTAGTAGTAGTAGTACGTACGTTCCAAGCATGGCTTCTCTACCAGTATCGATTTGTCCTCATTCCGTTTTTCTGCCCTGCCCTATCATCTCTTTTTTACATGTTGGTGGTGGTTCCACTCCATGTCAAGATGTTCCACAAGGGTTTTATCATCATCACTTTTATTTTAACTTGCTTGCTTTGCTGCTGCTCATATCATCATCCATCCTGAGCTCTTTCTTTGTGTGAGTGTAAGCTTTTCCTACAGGTAGTGCTTTTGCTGCTGTTGATGATGATAATGGTAGCAGTGGAAGTGCCGTCGCCACCACCATATTTCCCAAAGACAGAATTATAGCATTGTGACTTACTATCAATATACTATGCTGCGTACTGTAAAAAAAGCTGTGAATATTTATATATTTTGGAACATCGTAATGGTATACATGTATTATGTATACATTTTATGGAATTGTCTTTATTTGGTTTATGCATTAATGTATGTAGAAACCTGGTTGGTATGTTTTATAATGATGGTGGCTCCTCTTCTCTTGCATCAGATAATCATTCTGAACAATACGCCCAGACTTTACGATGCTTTTAAGCATAATTTATGTACTTTACGTAAATATATCGTAGGAAAAAAATACTAGTCAATAATACGGAAACACAACAAGCAATGTCTTGTTGTGCACGTAGGAGTTTTCTTTTTCGAAAGAAAAACGAAGGCACCAACGCCAAGCATCAGAAAGAACATTGCAGCCGAATTGGAAGGCAAAAAATGAGTTTTTTTGGATGTCGCATTCGTCGTAGAGAAACTAGCAGCAGCATAGTATCAACCTACTATTCTATAATTCCGAGAGCAATCATTCTGTCAGGTAGCAGCTTTAAATGTACATATTATGTATGTTTCAACAAGGCGTCTTCTCTGTTGTTGCAGCAGGAGATAGTATATTGTCCTCTGACTGGCTGTCTCTATTTTTTCTCTACTGCTGGGCTTTTTTAGTTTCAGAAGCAATAGTACGGCTGCTGCCGTTATTGTGTGCAAGATAGATAGAGGGAAAGGATTTTGTGTGCATACGTGTATTGGAAAAGCAAGCCATTAATAATTTGTACGTTTAGTCTGAGCTTTTCATTCCAATTTATAAATGTAGGATCACGTCACTTTTACCTTAGGAAACGCATTTTTAGCATAATGCATGTACTTACCTAAGTACCTGTTTGTTGGGCTGGTTCGGTTGGTTTGGCATAATGATATACATATATCATTCGATTGTTCGATTGATTGTGCATACGGGAAGTTGGAATATGGGTCTGTCGGAAATGCTTTCATGTGGAGAAAATAATGGCTTGACATGAATTTGTACAAAAGTATAGAAAACGCGTATAAATGATAAGTACAAACAAGTACATTTACCTTAAGTGTTTATGTTTTGTGCTTTTCGTTTTTATAACGGGCCACACAACGCTACAAGTACATTTATTCAGAAATATTGAGGAAGTGTCGAAAAATATTTTTGATTGATTGCAAACCATTTTCATGTTTACGTTTATGATATAAAACACGAACGAAAGTAATATTAATATTATTGTGTGCTGGTATGCATTATTTCCGTTTTTTATGGAAAAGATCCAAAATTCTAACAAGAGTACAAGATGAAAGAAAAAGGAAATAGCATTGGGTCATGTAACCTGCGCTCCATTCATCTACCTATTTCCAGCGAACAGGGTTATTTTTTTCTTTCATATTCACAAAACATCAAAAAAAGTTGCTGCTAGTTTTTTTTTGTGTGAATTTTTTCAACACTACCACTCATATCAGCCGTGCTTCCTCACCACCTGTTTGTTATTTGACAAGTTATTTCTGGAGATATATTGTCTCACTTCACCTTATCGCAAAGTTCACTTTGTATTCGCTCGCACAGCAGGCTTATTAGTTAACACAAAGGAGTGTGTGGAGGGGAGAGAGAAACAGCTTTCTTTCTTTCTCTTCCTCTTGTATAATATTTAGTAGCCACTCGTGATCATAGCATAACTTGTGTCGTGGCGTAGATAAAGTGGCAAACACGAGCATAATCTCATATTTCATCATTATCAAAAAGATTTACGTGACATTTTTGCTTACTACCGCCGCTGTTACCTTATATTCTTTATGAATGGACGTGATGACGATGATTGTTGTGATATTTGCAAAGTACCACTGAAGCTGAAGAGGATTTCAATTTCCATTTTTCATCATGATGATAACATGCAATCATGCAAGCGGTAGTTCTATCTGGTTTTTGCTGGATCATTAGAATTGGTAAAAAAATAAGTGTTTTCCTATTGTTGCCTTTACCTTCCTTACTACATGTCCTTTTGATGTTCTATTTTTAGTTATTTCGTTAAAAAGGTATATCAAAAGAGTAGTAATATTTAAGTGTAATATTAGTTTTAAAACTTTTTTATCTGTTCCTTTTATTTGACTCTTTCAATCAATACAAAGCGGGATAATAGGGTTTTAGAGACACATGAAAAGTCTCACAATCATACAATGTATGCATATGGTTTTGGTTATCATCGGGCGAATTACCTTGTATGATTAATAATACGAGTGTTCAGGAAGTACACAACCTACGACGGCGGATGACGGTGATAAATATTATGTGCTTCCTACTATTTACTGTCAGTTCAATTCTGAAGGCAGTTGGCATATTTCTTTTTTCCACATTGTTTTGCATTAAACATGAACACCAGCAGGCCAAGTTAGTCATAATTCAAGCAAAAAAATATATGGCATTTGCTTGGAATATTTTCACATCTGGTGTGTTGTTGCTGTTATTCTGTTGACTTACCTCTACCATTGGGCTATGACTGGTGCGCTGCTGTTCAATTTCTGCCGGTTGAGTTGAAATGCTCAAGCCAGTCGTC
>JAANSP010000345.1:0-23348 GCA_036850745.1 Homidia socia | reverse complement strand
ATTCACGTAAAGTTGCCTTTGGTCTTCTTTGTCCAACAATTTAAGCGATAAATGATTCAGATTGTGGCCGCAAAAGAGAAATAATGAAATCAGTACATAATACGCCCCTGACTGATTAAATTACGCGCCCAGTATTTTAGGGAAAAGATTAAATTTTGGCAAGCAATACCTTTCTAAATCTACTCCATTATATACTGGAACTTAATCACCAAAATATTAGAGTAACCTCGCCGTGCTTTGTTAAAGAAAATTTTATCTTTAAGTCAAAACAATGGTCATGGACATTACCAATATTACAACCCACCAAACATATCATACAAATTCAAATATGATTCCAAATTTGGCTTGTTCATCGGCCAGTAATATGTTCATTTTCAAAAATGAAACAAATGAAAGTTTAATAATTAATGTATTTAATGTCGCTTGTAATCAGTACATAATTTTTGAATATAAATTCATCTCATAATCATATAAAATCAATTTTCATAAAACTTTGATACCCAAAAATAAGATAAACATTTCGCGAGTCACACTCTATTACTAGTTAATATTATTAAGAATTCAATTTGGTGTATGAGTTTATTCTAAACTAAAGCTAAGGAATAATATAAGAGCTGAAACAAGTTACTATTTTCTAGAATAAAAATCCCTACTGTGTAAAATTTATTGTTACAGACTAAATCATTTCATATCCCACAATACAATTAAAGTTTATTTTATGAATTTAAAAACCAACACTCGATTCACACTTAACAAAAACAACTTTTATGTACACTTTTATCGCTGAATGTTCAGCTCCACGTTTAAGTGCCGAAAAAATCTTTTAATTTCATCCAAACGATTATGAGGAATTTTCACCCCAAATACAAACGTTTTTGGCTTTCCATTTCCATGTGATACACGAAACTTGACAATCTTTGGAGTTTGCACCAGATCCTGAACGTGTGACCAGACATCAAGAATATCGCCATAGAGAACATTTTTAAATGTAATCCCCCAGTCGTCACGACAGTCCTCATACTCACAGTCACCATACCTGAAAAGGACAAGTTGTGTTCAGTATAGAATGGTTTAAGATCAAACTCAATGTTGTAATCAAAAACCGTCCTCACCGGTAAGAGTGAATGCAGCGAGCAGTTTTCATTTCCTCATGTTGCTTCTCCCACATTGGCTGAGGGTCGTCAGTAGTAGGTAACACCTTCCATCCGTCATGGCTGAAAAATTCCTCCTTCACCACAGACTTCACAAAAATTTATAAACTAGTTAAATTTTGCAAAAATATGTTTAAGCGCTCATGGCAATATCTACTTACCATTATCCTGTTCCATGGGTAAAAGATACCATATCCATCCATGAGTTTGAGCGCACATAAAATCTCAATATTGCCTTTGCCGTTATGCGTCCAGTAGCGAGTGAAAAATTTGGGCTTTCCTCCACTAGTGTACTTGTTTAGCAAAACCCATGACAACAAGCGTGATACTTGGTACTGTCCTAAGAAAACACTACTCTCAGCGTCACTAAACCGATCCAGCTTTAACTCAGTAACAGTGAATCTGCTGTCAAAGACTGCAAAAAGGAGTAAAAAATTTGCATTTTAGAAGTAAGCAGTAGATTCTGTACAAATGCCAATTAACTAAATAAATGTACATTACCAAACACAGTCGATGCTCTCTTCAGTGTCTTTTCCTCTTCCCTAACTACTTTGGCAATCAACTTATCAAGCAAATCAATAACCTTCTGTTGGTCTTTGAGCGGTAAAAGCATGGCGCGGTTGAGCAATTTTGTAATGTCAGTTCCCATTCCAGTCTCAAAACAAAAATTTTTCCCCTCTGGACGTTTCAAAAAGCCAACGTGGCATAATTTATAAAGCAGCCTTTCCATTGCTGGCTTGTGGTCATCACGAGAAACCAAACGCTTTAATTTGGCTAGCGCCTTTTTCCCACAAGATTCGTAATTTTTGTCCGAAATCAGCCCTGCAAGCGGATTTACATCTCCATCTGCATGGCAAGACGCACCCTGTAAATATTTTAATCAACTTGATTTGTAAAATATTATTCGTTTATTGTCATTTGTCGTATTCTGCAACGATAGCTTACCAGGTTTTTTAGGCGAGATGCGACAACAGACTCAAATCTGATTTCACAAGGAACAACAGACTGCAGCAAAATGTACTCTGCAGGAGTGGCTTGGTTACTACGGTTGGTTCTCCCGAGCTGCTGTATAGTCTTGTCAGGGGACCAGGGAAACTCTATCATGTAAAAACATTTTTGACATCATACGGTTACTACCAAAGGAAAATTGAAACGTTGTTGGAATAGTATAAAATTCTCACCCAGTTGTATATGTTTCCGTGTTCTTTGCCCCTCGATTGGGTTTTTCAAGTCAGAGTGCATTGAAAGGCCGGTGGAAGCACAATCAGAGATGATTGCAAATTTTTTAATCCCGTTTTGAAATTGTTTCAATTCTGTTTGCAAAAAGGTTCTCTGAAGACGGCCAAGTAAAATAATACATTTTATATGTTTTAAGAATTATTGTCTACCTTTGTTGTTGAGATCACTAGCTCGCACTTTCTTGCCCTTCTTTTTTATGCCTAGAGTTCGGTTATATGCTTTCCAAGTGTCACCAGAGCCCCTATCAATGTACATGTTACCGATTTTGCGACCAGTCATCTGAAGAAAGTTTTAATACTTTAGAAAAATTTGCAAAAAATCAATTTTGAAAGCAAGACAACAAAAATGTGAACCAAATTTCTATACCTCTGCTACTTCTTGTGGTCCACCCAACAAACGAATCAAGTTGTCAAGTGGATTGACTGGTAGCCAGTTTTCAATTTCGTCAAACAAGTAAATCAAATACTCGTCAGAGTCCGTATTAATATTCGTTGGTAACGGGTTATACCGGACTTTTGCTCTGCGTGACCATCCAAGGGTGCCATCGGGGTATTCTAAAGTACACACCTCTGCTTCTTGTTTCTCGTTTGCTGTTTCTTTTTCTGCAATAACGCTCCCTGTGTTAAGTATTTCATCCTGCGTATCTGCTGTTTGCACACTTTGACAAGATCGTTTCTTGTCGCTTTTCTTTTGGGCCAACTTTCGCTTTTTACTCTCACTGGCACTCTGACACAGGGAATCAATTTCAGACTGAGTCTTTTGCATTTGTTCGCTTAATGCCAGCATTTTTTGTTTTCGTTCCTTTTCCGAGTCACTATCTGATTCTTGTGTCTCTTCTTCAGTTGATTCTTCCGACAGGTCGACAGAGCACTTGTTGATATTGAACTCTGAAGAGCTTTGTTCTTCATCATCTGAATCATCATCAGAATCATCACTGGTGTCAGCATCGGAATCATCACTGGTATAACTTGAATCGGTGTCGCCATCACTCTTGTTATCATCTTGTTCAGCCACTACTTTTGCATATCCACTCTCTTCAGATTGGGCATTCACGGGTTCCTCTTGTCTTTCCTGAGGTATGACAGAGTTGACAATTTTTATTCCCATCGCTGCGAGTCCTTGTTTTAGTTCGTGTCTGTACTTGTTCAAATAAATTTTAAAAATGCAGGAATACTATACCCAATATTTAACTTTAATACCCATACTGCTACCTGCTAAGTGAGTAAGCCCCACAGTGGTTTGCATCCAAATCCTTTGCACCACACTCCCCAGTTCCCTGTAAACCATATACGACTGCATACTTGTTCTCTGCAACAAATTTCCTGTAAAGTTATACAAAAAACCGTGTTATCCTTTTTTGATATTATTTAACTTGAATATGATAAACTAAAAAATTCTTCACATACTTTCCCAATGATGCGGCCTCTTGAATTTTTGAAGCGTAAATAAGGGTCTTGAAATATCGTTGACACGATATCCAAAACTTTGACATTTTGCTTTTTCGAGAGCTACTTGGTAGGAGACCCCCATCAAATTTGTACTGTAAATTTCGAAACATGGCTGTCCACTGTAAAGTTATTAAAAAGTAAACATATTATCAATACAATTTCCTGCACTTTTACTAATTTTTCAATAATATTTAGAACAAACCATCTCGCTTGAACGTTTCCAAAGATCCTCAAAAGTGTCAGACTGTGGAACCTTTTGAATATCAAATTTGACTCCTTCAAAACTTAGCTGTCTTGCGATCAAAAGACCCTTTCTCTTGAGCGTCATTGTCAAAAATTCGATGGCAACCCGCCCCCTTAAAAACAATTCAACAATACAATGTCACTATAATGGAATATAAAATTGTATTTTAAAAAACCATGCTGAAAAATTACTTTTGTCGTAGATTTTCAATGAAATCATGAGCGGTTTTGACTCTTTTATTAAATGCCCATAATCCCAGCCGTACCATGTACCCATAATGTTCAATTTCTGAGGCACAAGTCGCGGAGCTGTATACGACTTTTGCATCTGGGTGGTCATTCTGAAGCCTAACGACAGTTTGATGGGTTTTTGAACCGCTCAGTTTTGGTTGCTCTGTTATTTGTTTTTGACATTCGTCTGGTGACTCATCATCAGTTTGAGACCCTAATTCTGGTTGGTTTTTTTCCATTTCAGATTCGCTGCCGTCTGCAGTTTCTGACTCTGATGATGATAAATGTTGTTGGGACGTACGTTTTGACTTTGACACTCGCGTGCTTTCCTGGTAAAAAGCTTTTGCTGAATGACATTCGTCGAGAATCAACTGCAAGTATAAATGCACTTGTTTAATTGGACGTAAAATGTTTTGGTTTTACCGCAATATAAAACGAGTTAGAGAGTATACTTACAAGGCCGTCAAATTCGCCATCTTTGGTCATCCAGTCGTAGAGTTGTTTATATCTCCGAGTCATTGGAAGCAGCTTTTTGTTTGGCCGTTTTGATGAAAGTCGCTGCTGACATGGTGATTTATTTGATTTAATTGCTCTTCCTTTTTTAGTCCCCGTTTTGGAAAGTACAGGAGTGCCAGAACTTAGCAATTTGTAGGTCATCACGGCAACACCATTTCGCTTTGCAATTTTTGCAGTTGCATTAATCTTTCCTACCTTAATTACTTTCAAATCGGACTTGACCTTCTTTAGCTCTTTTTTAATTGTGCCAATCAGTCGATTAGAAGTGGTGATCCATACGTGTTTCTTTTTACCTTCTGCTTCATATTCCTTAATGCCAAAGCATAATTTCTCTGGTTTTTCCAACTCCTGAAATTGACAGTTTTTGATTTATAGAGTTAACTCAAATTAAAAATTTATCAATCCAAAATAGCTCCAAATCAAAAATCAAAAAAGCTTCCAAATCAAATGCATAAACTCCAGAGTCATTGCTGTCGGCAAAGCCATGTTCAACTCATAAGTAAAGTCAAAAAAGAGAAAATTTGGATGTAAACTCATCATGTCCCAAAACTTTAGCAAAAAAGTGAATTAATGATTTTAGGGAAACGTTTGGTCAGTGAATCCGAGTCATGTCTTATAATGCCCCAAATAAGCCAGAATAAAATCATGAATAATCCCAAACTCAAGTTCAATCATGCCCTACAACAATCAAAAGCCAATCTAAGACTGAAAGCTAAAAACGTTATCCTCTACGCTCATGTTTAACAACTTAATTCCAAATTCAACTCAAATTTAAATTCAAAATAGTATCAATTCATCCAAGTTTACACATTTCATGCTCCACAACCAACTTTCAAACTCCAAAAACAACGGTTGACCAATATCAAAAGTAAAACCAACAACTAGATAAAATATTCCATCACATTTTAAATTTTATTACCTGGACCGTCACCGTTGATGAACCCCTGGCGTACCATACGCCCCGGTTCAACTGTGATATACTGCTCATGGGCTGTTTTCATCATCATGGCTGCCTGAATTTGCACGTTAGACACTGGCGCATCCTCACCAGTGTAAACTGAAGTAGGTTTGCTCTTTGGAGATTGCAAGTGGTGGTCCGTGTTGATTGAAAATAAAGCTGTTGATTCACACAATTTTGATGGGTGTTCACTGCTGGTTGTGAAAAGGGGTTTATATTCGGTGTAAACAGACTGTTCCTCCCCCATCAGCGACTCATTGTCACTCTCAACATTGACATTGTCGACATTATCATTTGCACTGCTACACTCTGAATCAGATGCATTTTCATTCAGTGCTACTACCCCAATTTCCTCTGTCACTTGCAAAACGCCATTATTATTTGCAATATCTTGATCCATGTTGAATATTTATCTTACAAGGACGGGTAAAATCAAAAAACCGTTTATCAGTTCACTTTTTCTGTCAACGCACAAAAAATGCATAAATCAAGAACACCAACAATTGGTCGCACAGTTTTCACAAAAATCACCAACTGCAGATTACACCAAGTAGTTTTTATATTAGTGGGGTGGCAAGGCAAGTGCTTATTGCTCCAGAACGATGCTTCCTTCTCGGCCTGCGATGAAATTATAAACTAAAAGATTGTAGGTCAGAACCACAGAACAAAAAAGGCACAATCAGTGCCGTCAGCCTTTCATATGATTTGGTGATGATGTGAAGATGAAATTTATATTCAAACAAATATAAAAACAAAAAGATGGTAGTAAAACAAAAAAGTACGCAGGTAGACCACACTGGAATATCAAAAATATATGTTTTGGATATGCATATGATTTTTCTACACTAATATCAGTGATAGTCTTATCAAATAGGAGCAAACACGAACGAAAAGCAATAGCAGTACTTTGTATTGATTTGTGGGACATGCAACAGCAGAGCTTTAATAGTTTTTTATTGAATTCAGAATACTCCTCCTTTCAGACAATGCTTTCTATTGATAAAAATAAAATACAAAGACAGGGCAATGTTTTAAATTTGGCTTTTTAAAAGCAAATCAAAAGTCTATTAGTTTTAAACACAACTGAATCAATTTTTATTCTGTATTTGTAGACATTTTTATCAATGTGTTGGAAATGTTTTATTTCTCAAAATTTAATGAAAACACAACACTAGTGTAACAAATCCATCACATTTTTTACGCTATAACAAGAAATATTTGGTGCCATTGTTGTTTAGTTAATCAAAATATACATTAAAACTGCGATATGTAGAACTAAGAAATAAAATCAATTATCACTATCTAATATAATCTAAATGTAATAAAACTAAAAGCATTATAACGGTAAAGTTTATCAAACAATCTAATTCTATAACAAAACATGACTAGTTGAAATCGTAGTCTACGCGCTCAGTATTAATTCTGTTCACTTGGTCTTGATCGACATCATCCTCCTCATCTGAAAAAGACCCTCCAATAATTCCAGAAACAGTATCTTCCTGCCTTTTACCTTGCTCTACATTATCATCATCATTGTTCTGCCCCAACTTTGATTCATCATTCATTTGACTCTTGTCTACAGCTACATCCTTCCCATTATTTTCCTCTCGAGTTGCGGTTTCCGGTTTGGAAACTGTTTTAGCTCCTGGTACAAAAGTAGTCACTGCATCTGCATCATTTAGAGGCACAACAATCTCATGATCATTGGATTCTCTGTCCTCGTCATTTTCACAGTTGGCAGGATCATTCAAATTCTCTTCATTTTCATTTGCAGATGATGCTGGCGGCAGAGTGTCAGCAAATGTGCTCAAATCGACTAGAGGTGTCTGTGCTTCAACTACAAATCAAACATAAATACCAAACTTGAAGGGTCCATCATCAAAATATGAAACAGTAGCATTATTTTTTAACAACTTACAGAGTTTTAACTCCTCCACAGAGTAATTTTTGAAAAGTTTAGATACAATTTCGGCCACCAAAAGCCTCCTCTTTTCGTTTTTTTCTACCTCTAGCAGCTCAAATATTTTGGAATTTGTAGTTTCTTGTTGGGCCAGTTTGCTATACTTTTCAATATCCGCCTCAAGTTTCTTGACTTTTGTTTCCTTCTCCGCGACCAACAAGTGCAGGTTTACAAGCTCATTTTTGGCCGTTTCTAGCTGTTGTTTACGTAAATTTAAAAAGTCGTTTACTCCACACTTTTTCTGTTGATTTACCATTTTCATATGGGGTTTGTTATTATCAACAAACACCCGAGTGGAGATGAAGGCTGTGGGCTGATTAGTACTTTCAGTCGGTATTTCTTCTTCTTTGTCAGACTCGTCTACGATTGAGTGCAAATAAAGGTACACTGTTTACTGTTTATTCATTAAATGCAATTTCTCGTTTTCATTTATGTGCGCTTATACTTGATTTACGTACCTGGCAAACCAACCAAATCAGTTTCCAGTGCGCTTGCCAAAATGAAGCGTTGTCTTAATTCCCGAGGAAGCGCAATCTTAAAGCGCCATATTTCCCGCTCATAATAAGGACTTTGTTGAAATCCAATGTAACCTTGAACTATTTCGTCTCCAAGAATTACTGCACGCTGTATATTTGATGGGGAGATCTTCATTATTCCAAACTTGTTTGGTAGGCTGTCTGCAATATGCATAAATTAAAATTTAACTATCACGACCCAAAGTTTTATTTGGTTTTTGAAACCCAACCTTAACTGTGTGTAAAATGGTAATTACCGAATAGCTTTACGAATATTGCACAAAAAATATCCTTCATCGCTCCATTAAAGAGGTCATAAAAGGGCTTCACGTAATTCTCTCGTAGTCGATTGTTTCGTGAGGTTTTATTTTCTTTAGCAGATTTAGATTCAATCGTCACGTCTTTTTCTGCCAGTTTTTCGTATTCATCCATCATCTAAATCAACACACGCTTTTTTATTAAACTGGTAAAATTTATGGCGTAGTGGAATGTAAAAATTGAATATTTGCAAACTACGAACCGTAAAAAGCGTTTTTCCATCATCACCCTTTTTCGGCTTGTTTGTACTACATTTTGAAAACAGATTTTTCCATTCAGTAGGCTTGAATTTTTCGTCAGACAAGAGATTGATAAAGCACGTTAATATGATTCTCCACTCTGGGTTAAAGACTTCTCCGTTTTGGCTTCTTCTCATCCTTCCTCTGTTGTCATTGTAAATTTGAATCAATTTCTGTTCAATAAACTCTGGAGTTAATAGCTGAGCTGAAATTGGGTTAGCAGGCATAAGATTTTTAAAGTACAATTGTAGAGCAAAATAAAATGGGTGCAGTTGTAAATAAACATGATAAATATTTACCCTTTTCAACAACAGATTCACTGGATGTACCGGGTTTAGGTGTTGATGTGTCTAGTGGAACTGGATCGCAAAGTGAGATGCTTGTCTCTGAAACGTTGTCCACATTAGCATCTATAGAGACTACCGATCTTTGTGCATTTACATCAAGTATTTCGTCAACGTCCGTCTTCTTCCTTTTTGCTTCTGGGGACACGCCCAGGGCTGCTTGAGAAATTTGCTCATTTTCTTCCCTGACCGGCTCCTTGTCATCATTTTGTCTTTTCAAAGCTAGTTAAAAAAGTAAAATTTGCGAGTTACAATTTACAGAAAGCTATCAAACATTATTGTTTTTTGCTGTAAATGAAATTTTACCCATTCTAAAAGATATCTTTGATTCTCGCCAGTCCAGTCTCCAGTCAACGACCAATGAAATTTAACCTATGAAATCAAATATTCAATCAAATTTGTATTAATTTATTCTCTACCTGTGCAAGAAACAGCAAAAAATCCTAGTTTCAGTCCAAAACAAATGATGGATCTAGCCCAGAAACTAATGTAGGACAAAATAAAATTTCGTAAAGTACGCATCTTTCAACTAAAAAATGCCAAAGCCATAGAAACGTCAAATTAAAAGCAAAGTTCAATATCACTACATAGTCACAATCCAAGGTAAATGTAACAGAATGTACACACTTTCAACTTGTTGAGTTGCACAAATTGCACGTAAAAGTTTATAGCTTACGCAAAGCAATAAATTATTTTTCAAACTATACCAAAAGTTAAAATCCAGGACAATACCAAGCTCAAATTAAATCACAATAATAAGAGGGACATTTATACACATCCGTTTCACCTTGTTGGTACAACTCTGTCAATGCACTAACTCAACATTTAACTATCCACTGACTCCAAAGCAAATATTTGCACTAATTGTATAAACTATTAAGCTTACCCTTGGTTTGGACAGGACGCGTTTCCGTGTTGTGATATCCTTTGAGAAATTGTGATTTGCTATACTCAAAAATCACCAAATGCACAGTATCCTTGTCAATAAGAAGATCACAATTACTTTTTGCCAGGAAAGAAAACTGTCAATTCTTAAATAATATGCACCTTGTTTTGTCAAACACTGAACAATGCGTAATGAACAATGCGTGAATTCGGTTCAGGGAAAAATAATGCCAGTGAACGGTAGGACTGTATCAGCAACAAACAAGAACTACACAGACGACCTTTTTCCGAATGCTACAGCTGGTGGTTTATAAAAAAAGTAAACAGAAAAGCCGAATTTGTTGAAGCAAAAGTTTTAGAGCACTAGAACTGCTTCTTAAAGTCAACATTTATCACCAAATCCCAGCCATGTACAAAACCAAAATCAGTCTACGTAAGAATTTTACTCTATTAAATTCAATTTGGTAAAGGAAGATCCAAGTCATGATGAACGAAAAATCCTAGCCAGAGTAAAAAAAACTAACACTAAATACAATATCCTAAAACGTTTCTTGTGTAGTTAATTTGAATTTACTACCTTTTTGAAATTAACAAGTTCCTGAATCATGCAAATTCAAATTCACTAGAAGAAGCCCAATATCCACAAAAAAAGTTGAATGGCGATAAAAAAATGTAAAACACAAGTTGAATATTGTCGAATAAAAGAGCAAAAGAGGCCATGCTTTGGAATACTATGGCCACAATGGTCACATTCAGTTATATGCAACAGGTGAAGTCGCAGTTTAGCAGACACTTGAAATTTTTAATACTCTGCCTGGCAGAAAGCGATAATAGTTTGTTAAAATTATGACTCTTTTCTTTAACTTGGCTACAACGCCCTTTGAATTAACCTACTTAGAATTTACATTACTAAAATTTGAATAAAATACCGATAAAAATATTTCTCAACTTCAAATGTGAAAACTACTTGAGTTGATGTTTCAACACAGTCACTTATTAAACTGCCTGAAGAATCGGAGGAAAAATATTCTGTGCTGTAAAACAAATTGTTTATTTATAACATTGGCACAATTACATCTATTACTCTATTACATAACTAAACCACATCAAATGTTCTAGCGTAATAACAGTACCTACAAATAAGTTATTTATTGACAAACTGATTGATGTTTGACGTTTTTATACTTTGAAATAATCAATCTCTGATTTATTTTTAAAATTCTGTAAATTTTTAAACCGTTTTACATTGTAATTGTAAAGTGAATCCCAAAAATAATATTACACATCACCATAATTTTGTAAATGTTTATCTGCATGCATTTTCATAAATATTTAAAATAAATTTCCGGTTTTGTTCTTTTGAAACAACCCCACCATTACAGTTTTGAATCCTCAGAAAAGAAAAATCAAACAAGTTGAATTCGTTTTAAACTACTCAAAATGCACCACATATTGTGCCTTTAATTCATCATTATCCTTTGGGAAACTTTTTAAGCGAATGCTTTTGTAGATAATGGCAGTGTTGTAAATCGGCATAGACTTTTCGTATGAAAATGCCTTGGCAACTTGAATATTTTCTCCAACCATAATTGTAGTAACTGTAGAAGAACAATCCGTGATATCAGACTCATCCACGAAAAGTGTTCCTCCATGAATCTACAACAAAAAATACATTTTCATCTCGTTATTTGAACTGAGTAAATCAAAAACAATGATAAAAAATGATTAAAATCACCTTTATGAGGTAATCAAGTCTAGCCAGTTCAGTTTGAGCTAACCAATCCTGTTCAGTAACCAACAAAAAGAATTTGGCATTCCTAAAAATTTGTCTTGGGAGCCGATTTGGAGCGAATCTTCTCTCTGCAATTTTTCTTGAAGTAGGATGGTTGAGTTTGTAGCGCAACTTGTAGTCTTTCTAAATATTGGCAAATAGTAACAGCAAATTATATGTATTGGTCATGATAACAACATTTAAAAATAGTTGAAATTCTTCACGCTCACCTTTATCCAACTGGTTTGCCGAGGTTTCCTGGCATTTTTGACCATGATGGCCCTCTTCTCTGCTCTTATTCGGCCACCCCAGTACATGTAAAGGTCAAAAGGCGTGAGGCACCGATTCTGTAAAAAACGCAATTTTAAAATAATATATTACATGATTATCATTATATTAGCAGGGTGCTATGAGCCTTTTTACCAAAATAACATATTTTCACCATTTTTTTGAACATTCTGGAGAGCTCGAGGAATGCCAAAAAGCGACATCCTTGTTTTGTTGACGCGTGATAGGCTTTTGCAATCCTACCGTCGTCTCCTCCACTCATCCAGCAGCCGTTTATAGTAAACGGGCGTATTACGACCGGTTTCTCGTTTGGTGGAAACCGCTCGTCAAGTCTTACGAAATATCGGTCCACCTTTGGCTTAATTTTTTTGTTCCAGCGTTCCAATATTGTAGACAATGGTAAAGGTGTTCCTTCCTAGCGGAAACGTTGGTCAAATATATTTTTTTAAAAAAATTATGTACATAAATTGACACGTATCATGTAAAACCTTCGTTTTAAACTTTTGTTACATTACGTTATGCATTGTAACTTCACTAGTCAAATGGTTTAGGAATTGTTGATCCGACTCGTCGGGTGCAACATATAGCAAAAATGTTTTGGATATACAAAAATCAAGTTTTTTGAATGAAGTGACGGGTTTGACGACCGTGTCTTCTGCTGCCATCTTTTCGTTGTTGTTTGTTTAAATATCACCAATAAAAGTTTACACCAATGGTATATTTTATCATTCACTTTTTGTTTCAAGTAAAAAACCTGGATGAGTATCAACGTTTTGGCGCGCACTCGAAATGACAATCTTCACTGCCCGAGAAGTAATCACTGACTGAGGATAACTTGATGAATGTATAACCAAATATGGTAGGCTTTATCTTTTATCAGACGCGCCATGTAGACAACTTTTTCATCGAACCAGTCCAAAACATTATGATTGTTCCAAGTGGCTTGATTTTGTCTTTGAATATTATTGAGTGAGTTTGTGTTGAGAGTTTTGAAGGCTACGTATAATACCTCGTCAAATCCAATATTTGTTAAACTAGGTTCCGAATACCAATGTCAAGTCATGACCAAAACCTAAAGTAGATTCATAAATCCAAGGGAAATACTTTTTTCAGCATATGTATTTGCCTAATTCCAAACTCAAGCCATGGGTAAAACCAAAAGTAAAGTCAAGAATGAAATCCAAGGAAACTATCATTCCATTTTCTTAACTCCAAAGTCAGATCATGGCGAAATTCAAAAGAAGAGTAATAAAAGTAGGCACTCAACTTTTCACAAATCTAATTCGAATTTCTAGTTCCAGTTTCTAATTCACTTTTGCCAAACAAACATTCTTGCCACTGAAACATGAATTCACGATTGTTGTAGTCTAGATGAATTGGGACATGACACACGTACATGGCGAATTGTTATTTTTTGACATCGACAGCTTTAGTAAATCCATGATATTTTGAACCTCTAATTTTAAAAATGAATGACAAATGGCAATTTTTGAATTTGTGTTGATGGAATGAGATGACAAGTATAAAACAACGTTTAAAAAGCAAAAGTTGTACGTTTTATAAATAATATGATATATCAAAAATATATAATGTATTTATTTTCATTATACTCTCATTTCGAAATGCGAAATTAAATTAAAACATACAGCAACAATAACAAAATTAATAATATGTTAAAATTTTACACATAAAAAGCTGAAAATTACTTAAAACTAATCAGTCAATCAGTTTATTATTTGGGAAAGGTACCTAACGTTCATTATTATGAAAGAAGAGATCATAATAGACTAGAAACCAACAACGTGACAATTTCATTTATCTAATCACCATCATTTTCAGCAAATTGCTAGCGACTACTAAAAAAATCATTACTTTGATCATCATCATTCAAAATGCTAAAATCAAATGTGCTAAAAGAATCCTGATAAAAATGAGTCCGCTCTAAGTTTTCCCCCTCTGTAAATAAATTCAACTCTGTTTCTCCAGTTGCTAAATCCTCCTGATCACGTTGAGTATTTACCCACCCCGAGGTCAGATCATGGCTATGTGTTTGTTGATCAAGTTCACTTGGCTCATTAATTTGTCCACTAATCATTGGATCGTTTCCATACGCATATTCAGGGGAAATGTCAATGCTGCTTGCATAGACCGACTTTTGCTCTTTGACGAATTCCATATTTACCAGTGGCGTATCAGTTACAGTATCGACTTGATAATCAGATTGTAAATCTGGAAGTTGTGCTGCATCTAATTCAAGTACAGAGACATTTTCTGGTGGATCAAATGTTGCAAATTCTGCAAAATTTTCTGCTTCTGCTTCAGAGTAGGCTGCCGTCGGAGTCAAGAAATTTCTCATGTCAAAATTGATCTCATTTTGAGCTGCAACTGCAATTTAAAACAACAAAAAACAATTATGAGAGTAATGTGTGATTTTATGATCACAAAATTTTTCACCATATCATAATAACATTATGATAAAACTTACGTCGTTGGAGAACATTCAGCGGACAATTCTGCGTCATTTTCACTCCAACTTTAGCCATCCAGTACCTCTTGTCATCATTTTTTTCTGCAGAAAGAACTTCAACAATTTTCGCGTTAGTGTATGCTTTTTTCATTCGATCTTCCTGTTTGGCAACTTCACTCTTCCAAAAGTGACAATTTTTTTCAGCTGCATTCCTCAATTCCTCCAATCTTTTTAGTTCATCATCGGCCAGTTTATGTTGTTCGATACAGATGGCTAATTTCTCGTTTGCTTCTTGCTCGTCCATTTCATGAGCCAATACAACTGATTCTTCTGTATCCTTTGTTTTTTGAATAGCGGTCGGAGCGCCATCCCCCTCAACATCAGATTCATTGTCTGGAAATCAAAATTAAATTACAATCATCAGACAATATGGAGTATGAGGTGCATATCATTCAAACTGAAATTTGTTTTAAATGTACGAACCAACTATTTGAAAATCTGGATCTTTCATCGGACAATATGGAGTAGGAGGCGCATAGCATTCAAACTGAAATTTGTTTTTAACGCACGAACCTAGTATTTGATAGTTTGGATCTTCTAAATGATTTGCATATACAAATCGTTTACGCTGCTCCTTTGGGAGGGCAATCCTTTGCTTCCAGATAGAGGACGAGTAGTCTGAGTGATTACTTTTGAATCTATTGTAACCGTCAGTAACCTCCTTGCCAAGCTTTTTGAGGCGCTCTTCTCTGCACTTTGCTCCGTCAATAGCGGGATTATACAAACAGTCTGTGATGTCAATAAATTCATTTAAATTTGAAACTAAATTGTCAAATTTACCTTAAATTGAGGTCAGGATATGATATTACTCACCAAAAAGCTTTACCAAGAATGTGCACATTATTTCTTTTAAAGGACCCTTAATCTTGTTAAACACAGGTCTAGCATATTTTTCCCGAATGTAGCTGTTTTCATTTACTTTATGCTGTGAGGATAATGAGGTGACCTTTGCCTTTTCATTGTTCAGCTGTACGTATCTACACATCATCTTTAGAGCAATAGAGATGAATTAGCATAGGATTGGAAGAAAATATTAGTTAAAGTTCTTTTTAAAAACGACTCACCATGAAAATGCTAGGAATTTTATTCGCTCCTTTCCCAGAGTTACACGTTTTTTCTTTAAAGAGATTGTGCCAATGTTCTACCTCAAATTTGTGTTCGCTCATCATGCTTACGAGACACTGAATTATAACGTGCCAGTCAAAACGATAAGGCTCCCCACTTGAGTTTACACGGTTTCTCGAATTTGCAAGTATCAAATCAATTTCATGTGCAATCTCAACAGACGTTAGAATGGAAGTCAGTTTATCATGATTAGAGTCTACAGCGAACAAACAAAATTTTGAAAGGCATAATGTAGATTATTAATTTGTTACACGTCATAAGCTGTACACGTAAAAAAGTAACTACACACCTGCTCTAGTTACACTTTGTAAAGCTTGTTTTGAAGTACTTGGCAGGAGCTCGCGTTCTGGTAATACTTCTGACACTGTTGATGCAAGGGGTTCGTCAAATTCTGCGGCGTTTGAAGGAATAATGATTGTGAGCATTGAGCCAGATCTGAGTTGCTGTTCCTGAGAACTGAGAGTGACCGTTGAAACTATGTCAGAATCTAGATCAGAACAAGTACTTGCTATTTTTAACTTCTTGGGAGAAGTAGTTTCAGGCAATGTCGGTACCGGTGAAGCATCATTTGCAATCATGATTGCTTTTGTCCGCTTTTTGCAACTAGTGGTGTCGCTTTTCTTTTCTTTAGATTCTTCAGGTGGTGCATTTTGGTTCAATTTGTCATTTGACAGTTTTTGCTGCTTCTTTTTGCGTCCTATATACAAACACAGGTGTGCTTCAATATGGATAACTTGGCTTTGTACTTTGAAAAATAATGTCGTGAACTTTGAACTTAAAAATTTACCCATTGTTGTTGGAATTTTTCAAAACGGGATACGAGAAATTTGTGACAAATCTAGATCAGACCTGCAATATCAACACATTTTTCCAGAGCACATTAATCGACGTTTTAAATACCAAAATCGAATCATATATTAAATTCAAAAAAGTACAATATAACGTACAGCTTGCATGAATGCCACTGGAATCTTTTAATGAAAATGCTTGTTCCAAAACAAAGTTGTAGTCAATTTCAGAAATCAACTCAAGATTGTACTGAGAGGAGAGTACACTATCTATGAAATCAAAAGCTTTTTAAAAATCAAACAATAGGTAATTACCGGAAAATGCAAAGATTATAGCAGGAATGCATATTCTCAAACCAAAAACTTGTTCCAAGCTAAGCCAAGTCCAGAAATAAAACCGAGACCATAGAATTACAACAGTTTGTATCCATCAATCAAAAATGTGCTCCAAAATCAAACTATAATCATTTACAGATATAAAACCAAGACTTTTATGAATAATTATTCTGTTCTAAAAACTCAACGCTTTTTACAAAGTCTAGCCACTAACATCTCCAAAAATAAAACCAAGGCCTTTATTGGAATGTAATGTGGCTCTTTATGATCCTATTGTGAAACCAAACGCGTTTTTTTCAAAATCATGTTAGTTTCAAAAAGTGAAAATGTCAAACAAGAATGCGTAGGTCAAACTCTATAGCCCAACATTATATTCTGTATTGAATCAGTGACAATAATTAAGTAAATTCAAAAATTGTAAATGTTAAATTTCTTACCTTTTTCCTTATCCGTACTGATTGATTATGATCCAAAAATTGCTCGCATTTAAGACCAAAAAATCACCAAAAATTTTATGTAAAAGAAAAAATTCAGATAAAAAATTTGGGATTACAACAAACTTATTTATCAACTCTGACCAGTATGAACTTTTTTCTTGACTGAGATTCGATATTAAACCAAGGGCTAGAATTTTTAACACAGGTACATTGAAATATCCTGCTTAATGAAAAATATGCCGACCTGAACATAGTGAGTCTGCAATCTAAATTTAGGTAGAATTTGTACACAAAATATGAATGTAATTACAAATCACATTCCAGTTTCACAGCAATTTCTACTTTTAATATTATTATGTGCTACATAAGCAAAGCTGCTTTCATATTAAAGATAAAACCTAGACTCAAAAATGCGACATTGTACTCTGGTAGTTTTTGTGTAAGTTATCTTTACTCAACGGGAAGGAATCCAAATGGTGTGGGTTACATACACTGTGTATCACAGTCTTGAAGCCAAAAATCACTAAATACGTTAAATGCTGAGTAGACATTTTTTAAAGAGTTTTACTGCCACCAACCTATAGTAAAACCAATTTCCTGAAGGTGCTTTCATCCTACATGACAAATCTGCAGTTTAAGTTACAGCTGCAGCTTGATTAGACCTAACGTAAAAAATACAATGAAGCCGTACTAAGAATGAAATTTAAGGTACGGTCCTTCCAAAAATACACAGCCAAAAATTAAAAAAATCAATAGTAAAGGTTTCGTATCCTAACCTAAACAGAAAGTTAATCACATACCAGCTCATAAGTCAATTAGTCCTATACTCATCACGTTATATTTAAGGCAGCAAATATTTAAACCGCCCGTAAATTTAGTGTAATCTTTGCTCCAATTAACTCGGTGTATGCGAAAAATACCGACAGTTATGAAAAACATTGGTTTTGTTTTGAAAAAATATTTATAATGACTAGTTTGTGTTTAACGTGGTTTTACGAGACAAACATGCTCTTGTGGGGAAAATACAATGTAATTTTGATTTATTTTGTAAGTCAAAAACCAAATGCAAATGGCCCAGTTCCAAAATCAAGCTCAAAAATAAAACCTTCAAGCTGACAGCATAGTAAAGTTGCGAAGCAACAACTAAAGTATTGTCTGATTCTAGATTTATATGTTTTCCAAGATTCTGATTTTGTAGCCGCAGTACATTTGTGAGACTATTATGTGAACCAATGCTCAATACCAATATTAATTTGCTGCATTCTTGGTTACAGCAACTTTGACATTTACAATCATCATCTTGTCAAAACGTATTTAAAATTTTAAAATTGCTGACATCAATATTTTTCTATGCTGGCATCCCGCCCATGGCGTAAGCAAGTTTTTATTCCAGCATCAATTTTAATTTTTAAAAAAAACGACAATTTCCTATGGTTTTCAAGCATATCTGAAAAACACATTGGCAAATAAGATAAGGATCGGATACGGATTACGGTTAATTCCTGATAGACCAAAATTTACATCATGAGTATCATATTGTCCATGTATTATCACGTGAGACCACCGTTTCTTGACTCGAGCGCCCAGACCCAAAAGGATTGCAAACTGAAAATGATCTCAATTTTGCAATTTTGAACTAATTCCCATTTATGGGGCAACTAAAGAAAAAGTCAAACAGCGTAAGGCAAATGATAAATAGTCGGGGAATACGCGAAAAAGATGAAGAAGGGATGGCAAACTTGACGATGGAAAATACATTTTAAAAATGCCGCTTGTCTAGTAAAACCTGTACACAATCTTCGCTGCATTAACCTAACCGAACCTAACAATTTAAGTAAGCTACACCAAATTCCAAAAATGCTTCAACCATGACAAGGCTGAAAATGAAGAGTGTCTAGATTTTTGCTATTGAGTTTCCATTAAAGAAACTGAAATACAACTGATGTTACTCCCAGGTCCTAGTTGTTACAGGTTTCAAGTCAATCGGGATTGGACCGTGCACCCTTCACCAACAGATTATTACCTTTAACTAACTACGGTTTCGATTAAAAACTTAAAGCTTTACGATAACTAAAGTTCTTGTCATGTACTTCTTACCCCATGATAACGTTTACTTCAAAACAGTTTCTCAAATCGCAACCGGCGTTTGTGAGCTTTATGTAAATTGAGTCTCAGTGAGTGAATGAATGAATTTTGTTTAGTATTCATTGATAGGTACTGATGTAAAAATCGTAATCCGATTAACTTTTTTGTACTTTGTATTTTACGGTTACTTTACGTCGCTTAAAGTTTGACCCATACGCGGCACGTACCATGTGAACTAAAAATGTTTTCTGGTGATTTTGACACACTCAAAAATTGAATAAGAACTTTTAAATTTCATGTTAAAATTGAAGCGATTATGTGGGACATGTAAAAATTTTAAAAAAACCACATAAAAGATGTTGAAGTGTAGAACAGTTGCATTTTCTCAATCTTGCAGTTGGAGTCTAAACTTTGAAATTAATGTGGCGTTTTGCAATTGTAGTAGTTTTGGCAAATTTAACCACCAAAGTAACAAATGATTTAGGACATGTCATTTAATAGGGACGCATTCCAACTGTAAATAAACTTGAGTTTTTTACGAGTATATGATTGATGAGACTAGCCAAAAAATGGTCAGTTACAGTATACCAAATAACAAAGATGTGTTTTGTAGGCAATCAAGTTTCTTTGCAATATCAATTAATAATTGTTTAATAAAACATCCGAGTTATAAACATGTATTGATAAAATTGATGATCATTTTCTTTTCTAAACTCATCAAACTACTATAAAGCGTATTTTCATAGAATTTGGTTTAGTTATAATACGGTATTTACATTTCATACTTTAAAGCTTTGCATATCGTATAAATTTATAGTTTTGCTATTTCTAATTACATACTTAAAAATAATTTGTGTTGAATTTGAAAATAAATTCATTGTTTCATCAACATGATAAAATTTTGGCAATTCATAAGTATTCAAATAAATCAAACAATATTTCCAGCAGTGTACAAACTTTCTTCACAAACTCATTTTAATACTGAACGCCTAGTTAAACGTTCCAACCTCTGAAAATGCTTTTGGTGTCCTTGAGTCGGTCTTGTGGTATCTCTATACCAAAAACAAGCGTTTTTGGTCTTCCATTTCCATGTGACACTTGAAATTTGACAATTTTTGGTGCATCCACCAGAGCCTGCACTTTTGACCACTTGTCGAGAATGTCCCCATAGAGTACATTTGCAGATGTAATTCCCCAATCATCACGACAGTACTCGTGATTACATTCACCATACCTGTTTATTAAGATTTTATGTTTTGTAATTAATAGCAAATAGTGTTGTATAAAGTATTACACTACTATGAACAGTTCTTACAGGTAAAGGTGAATGCATCGGATATTTCTCATTCCTGCATGTTGTTGCTCCCATATTGCCTGAGGGTCGTCAGTAGCGGGTAACATTTTCCAGTCATCTTTACTCAAACGCGACTCTTGCACCTCCGACTGTCAAATTTTTACATTGGTTTAGATAATTCCTTAGCAATTTTAATCAACCTTTGAATCAAAAACACTCACCATAACCCTGTTCCATGGATGAAAAACTCCATATCCCTTTTGCAGTTTTAATGCACATAAAATTTCCCTAGTTTCAGTGCTACGATGCTTCCAACAGCGATAGTAAAACTTTACCTTTCCACCGTCAATATATTTTGATAATAATATCCACGACGTCATGCGCGATATTCTGTATTTCCCGAGAAAAGCAGTGTTTTGTCCGTCGCTAAAGCTGTCTAGTTGAACCTCTGTGATAAAATATCTCGGGTCGAAAACTGCAAAGGTAATAAAAAGTTGGAAAACAGCAGCCTTTTGAGAATACCATAATTACAAAATACCATTTAACATTGCATTACCAGACATTGTGGTGGCTCTTTTTAACTCGTTATGCTCCTCTCTGACAACGTTTGCAATTAACTTGTTCAGCAAGTCTATAACCTTTTGCTGGTCGCTTATGGGCAAGGCAATGGCTCGGTTAAGCAGCTTCTTAAGGTCGGAGCACATTCCACGTTCCATGCTAAAAAGATCATCGCCTAGACGTTTTAGAACCCCCACCGAGCACAACTTTTCCAATAGCTTTTTCCGGGCTGGCTTATGGTCGACGCGAGACACTAGATGTTTTAAATTTGCAAGTGCCTTTTTTCCACATGATTCATAGTTTTTGTCTGAGATTAGTCGAGCCAAAAGATTCACATATCCCTCGCCTTGGTATGAAGCACCCTGTAAAAAACAAATAAATTCATTTCTCGTAGCCTTTATTTTAGTTTTAAAAGTAACAATTTAAAATCATTTCACCTTACAAGGGTTTTCAGACGTGACGCAACAAGAGATTCAAATCATATTTCACAGGGTACCACTGACTGCAAAAGAATGTATTCGAAAGGGGGCGTAATCCGATTACTTCTGTTGGTCCGACCCATTTGATGCACCGTTTTTTCAAGCGACCATAGAAACTCTGTTAAATGTATAAAATATACTCTGTTTACAGTGGAAGATTGCGAAAAAATGAAACCTTATTATGCAAATTACCGATTCTCACTAACCTAATTGAATGTGTTTCTGAATTTTCCATTCACCGGTTGGATTTTCTTTGGAACAGTGCTTAGAAAACCTATTCGATGCGACGTCAGATACTACTACAATGCTCTTTTTTCCACTCTGGAAAAACTCCACTTCTAAAAACAATACCAATGATTCTGGTTAAAACAAAGTTCCAAATTATTTTTTTAACTATTTTTTGTTTAAAATTTGCCTAAACCTTCATTGTTAGGGTCTTTCGTGCGCGTTTTTTTCCCTTTGCCTTTCTTCAAATTTTCTTTGTTGGCACAATCATATGACTTCCAAACTTTACTTCCAGGAATCCCATCCAAATACTCATATCCCGTTTTTCTGCCCGTTATCTGCAAAAAAATTTCCCAAATAAACGACCATGAAATCAAAATCATGCTCAAAATTGAGAACGAGGGTTTACAATTTATTATACCTCTGCAACATTTTCAGGACCTCCTAACAAACGAATCAAATTGTCAAGTGGATTGACTGGAAGCCAGTTTTCAAGCTCATTGAACAAGTAAATCAAATATTCATCGTAGAATACTTCTGTGTTTGGGGGCAGATTTTGCGAAATTCTTAGTCCACGTGACCATCCAAGAGTGCCTTCTGGGTAGTTTGAAAACTTTCCATCTTCACCTATACCAAATTTCCTTTGTTTTGCTTCTTTCTCTGTTGGACCGCTCTCTAATGTGTTTATTTCTTTATGGGTATCTGGTGTGTCTACACTATGACGACGCTGTTTTTTGGTCAGCTTCTTTTGCGCTCTTTTTCTCTTTTTACTTTCCATTGAGCTCTGATGAAAGAAATCAGAGTCGCATTGTCTGTTTTCTAATTTTTCAGTTACCGCCAAAATCTGTTGTACCCTTTCTTTTTCCGATTCGCTATCTGACTCTGGTTCTGCCAAGGTAGCACTGGAAATGTCAGTTGATTCAAAAATGGAGCTAGTTTTGTTCGAAATAATGTTTGGATCGATTTGGTAACTTTCATCTCCATCGTTTGATGTATCTTTGCTTTCCTCATAATCTGAATCTTCTTCGTCATCCGCATTTTTACCGTCATAGTTATATTTTTCATTTCCCCCCATGTCGTCTTGTCCTTCTTGGCTATGATCGTCGCCTCTGTTCTCCTTGCCCACTTGCTTTGCATTGTCAATAAAATGGTCTACTGTTTTGCTACTTTTCCCAAGAGTGGATGTATCGGGTATTTCAATATTAATTACAGCAAATCCTTGTTTCAATTCGTGCCTTTTCATAAACAAAGATGACACCGTAAATATTGTCAAAACGTAAAGGTTTAAGTAAACAATATTTGTTGGGATTGCATGCTATACCTGCTCAACGAGTATGCTCCACTCCAGTCAATAGAAAGCCGTTCGTTGGAGCCACTTTCTCCTGTAC
>JAANSP010000344.1:0-23368 GCA_036850745.1 Homidia socia | reverse complement strand
TACCTGATGATAGTCAACGGCTTCAGTGAGACGACTTTTCCTGTATTCGCTAAGATTCTTAAGATTTTGCCACAAATTGATAATCTCTTGCACTCTTTCCTGGACCTTTTCGGCTCCAAACTGCTGTTGATCAATTAGATCTTGTCCAATGCTGACCACACTCATTAGTTGGGGTTCATGACTGTGAATGTCTGCCTCCAATGCCTTGTGTTTAGACAAGAGCAAGTGGACAGTGGTAAGATCGTGACCAATGTCTGCCTGGGACAAAATATTTTCCTTCTCCTTGATCCAGTTCTCTTCTTCTGCCATATCCCAATAAAACTGCCACAATTTTTTGCTTTCCTCGAGGCGAGTACGTCTTTCCACTGCCAACTTGACAAGTTCTGCGTACGCTTCCTGCGAAAACAAAATGTCATTCATATATTTAGACACTTCTTCAAAGCAGTGGGACATGCTCAAAATTAGCATACGATAAGCATACACAACGACGTACTTCTAATTGCGTAACTCTCTCCATTACAGCAGCGGGGTCTGCAGGTCGGAAACCTTCAAGACCGGTCTCGTAGTCATCACTAATGAATCTCTGTTGAGTTCTGAACAACAGCTTTCACTCTGTCTCCTAATACGTTGATGTCAGCCTCAACAAGAGAATGCTTCTGAAGAAGATCTTCAACTCCCATCAAATGTTTACCATAGTCATCAGACAATAATCTCAGTTTGAGTTCTTCCATTGAATCCAAAATGTAAAGCATTTCCTACAAAACATAAAATATTGATGAGTTATAACTGCCATACTCTTTAAAATCATGAATTTGAGTACAACAGAAAACTCGAGCATTATATTACTTGGAATCCTTGTTGCAACTGCAGAGACGCTTCAAGTCGGAGTCTTCTTGCTCGAAGGAGTTCGAGCAAGTACTCCCATAATCTAAGGACATTTTCTTTTCTGACATTGATCCTTTCAATATCATGGTAGTTTTCGGCTTCCAATTCCTGAGCAACTGCGACAACTGCAAGTACACGTTCTTCGTATGCAAAAATATCGGTTTCAATTGCTTCATGCTTTTTGGCGGCCGCCTCTACTGCTGGTAAATCAAAGCCAAAGTTGTCTTGTGAGACTAGGCGTTGGTTCTCGCTGAGCCAAGTCTCCCTCATGCTTGCCTTTCGGTTGAAACGAGCTGCTAATTGCTCAAGCTTCTCTTGTCGGATCAACTCTTCACGAAGAGCCAATTCACTAAATAAAAAGATAAATTCATGTAACAGTTTTACAAGCACGTTCAGCCATTCATTTCACATAACAATGCCGCATCTCAGTAATTATAGTACATAAACTGCAAAAGTACCGTTCATGCTCGGCTTTTTCGAGTTTTTCCCACGCTTTGTTGATGTCGGATATTAACTTTCCTTCTCGAGGAGTGTAAGGCTTTTGGTTATTTGCTCGCATTTTTGACTGAAGAGTAAACAGGAGAACTTCTAGATTGCCCTTTTCATCGAATTTTGGTGGTTTCTCTACCGTTCTATAATTGTTAAACTGTGCTAGTTGCTGCTGCACCCCAACAAGAGAATTGGCAAAATCTCTGTCACCGAGCTGTTCAATGGTGCGTTCAATCCATTTCAACAAATCAGAAGTCAACGTTTCGTACTCCTTGATCATTCTGTCATTGTCCATTGCAATGCCAACAACCTAAAGATTTCATCAATAATAATAATAATTCATACAATAATTGCATCATTTTCAACGCACTAGAGATTTCATACGAGTCATCATAATTAAAATGATAAAACACGTTTTCATACTTTGCTGATACGCTTTCCTTGCACCGTTTCCTGCTTGAGTTTGGAAAAGTAGTGGTAGTATGTGACTACGTATGTGATAATTGACTTCTCATCGGGCTGTTCAACAAAGACATCTTCCGGATCGAGAAGCTTGGTGAGACCAAGTTTGGATTCAGCCAAGTTGAAAGCATTGTTTAGGTTGTAAATAGCATTGCTGTGTGACAATTTCTCATATTGTATCAGGTCTGGTCGATGCTTATGGATGATGGCGTTAAAGGCCAGCCCATCACGCCAGGATGTGGTAAAGTTACGGATGTTGACGTTGCTGTAGCCAGCAGTTTTCATTTGACACCACAAGAGAAGTGCGTCTTTAGCTGATTTTGTCTCCTTGCTATCCACTTGTTCAAAAGTGATATCTTGAATCTAAATCAAACAATCACACAGGTTTTTTAAAAACATTATTATCCCAAGCTGTATTTACTCATGTACATGTAAAAATGACGACAGATGCGCTTGTTGTAAAAATTTAAAGAAGCTTCAAACTACCGAAGAATTCTTTTTTCTACGCTTATGAAACATAAATGGATAATTAGGATTTCAGGATTGGTTTGATTTCTTTCCAATCATATCGTACAGATCTGCAAAAAGCGAGAAAGTAAGGATCGTCTAGGATAGGTAGGCTTGAAGCTAAAACGAGGTAAGTCTGAAAAGCGACAGTACGATTAGGGAGATGTCTATAAGGAGATTTTTGTGGTACAATAAAAGGAGTACGAGGCATTGACGCAAACTTATTTACTGCACGTCCGGATTTGAAAATGCCTACACGGGGCGATGCTTATTTTGACGCAGTACCTGGAAGCGGAGAATGATGGTCCAAATAAGACCAAGGGTCAAACGTGAGTTTCCATCCACAATGTCATGAGACCCCATATTTTCTAGATGAACACGTTGATCCTTCAAAAATGTGAGCGCCTTGTCGACATTCTCCAAACAATGGATACGCATTTTTCCTTTGGTAGGTCGTGGCTGTAAATTTTAATACAAGAACATATAGAGCTAATAATAACGTTATGTACAAAAAATTTAAATGATTCATTATTCAAAGTCACTTACAAGTCGCTCCCCGGAGAGTACTTCTAATAGCTTTAACAACATTTTCCCATCTCGGAGATCTGTATATAAATCTCCGATTCGGCATGATACACGAACCAAATGCGAATTGACCCATTTTGTGAAAGTTTTCTTTTGAACATTCTCTCGCTCGTCTGGAATAAATATCATATGGAAAACATTAGAGCACGCTTAAAAAGTTTATTCCTAAAGTTTTCTAGGCATAATATGCAATATGCAAATTTGGAACTCATGTTTGATTCAGGATTCTTTTAGAGGAAATTAAGAATTAAATGCCCTCAAGACTTGAAAATAATCGTAATTATACCTTTGAGATTTCTAATGTAACGCTCATACACATTAGCTTCAACTTTCTTTAGTTCTTCCCTACTCATTCTACCGTCTCCACTCCCATTTTCATACGTAAACTGTGACAGGCCGGGACTAATAGCCCCTGGTGATGGAGAAAACACAGGGTCGGGAGAAGGGATTGACAAACTTGGAGAACTCAACTCGACCTCCATCGTAAAGCCTTTTATTATTAAATTTCACTCACAATCCACAGCATTAAAATTTCATTGTGCACCGGCACCAACCAAATATGGCTAAAATACAAGTAGTTTTATTTCAACAATTTTACACTAGTCCTTTCATACAAATTTTCTACTTTTGTTAACAATCCAAATTTTCATAATAATAAAAATAATTTGTCTGCCGAGTGCCAATTTATTATGAGACCAGTCAACGTCAAAGTATGATCAATGAATGGCTGATCTTATCATCGTCAGTGACGATTCGTCACATACCCTGGTAACCCACAGAGTAATATTATACTGTACACGAAAGGGGTTTGTGGGTTCCACTGGTTCCAGCAACAAGACAAACAGAAGAGGATAAGGAATAAAACTACAAGTACTACATAAAAATCATTATCATTGTGGACTTATTTCGGAATGATAAAGTAAGTTGACATAAACAGTTAGTATAACAGCTTCAATGCAATATCGGCTCTAACTCCACCATTTTTTATTGTTGAAACACTCCTTTCGGTTTAAAAAATGGTTAGGTATGCAACAAGATCAGTGCCTATACAGCATCATTCTACATACCTATATATTCAACATCAATTTATTCTAATTTATAATAACTAATAATATCCATACATGAGGGTATAATAGCATGACCGATTCACAAATAATTTACTTCATTTCTTTTTATACTATACGCTATTATGTTAATGCTTAAATTATTATCACCAAAATACTGGCACTTTCCTCTCTAACTTAAAATTCAATTAGCATTGAAGTGGAAATGGTTGAAACCCAGATTAGATAAAGGAATTATTCTCCTCAGGGTTCTGTAAACAGCATTTTTATGTGGTACTATATTATGCATTGCGGTTTGCAACTTGGGACCTGAACACATTGAAATCTATAGTTTTCAAATTACATAGACATATAATTGCATAGGCTCCACCCGCTAGGCACACTAAATCATTATCACTCAAGTATCCCCGTGCGGTTTTAACATGGGTGCTTTTGGTGTTTGATGGTCCACAATTATCTCAATGTGGTTACAACAACTGCAAAATACTAATTTCTATATTCCATAAACTGATGCATGTTATTTTTTGTAAAAGAATACGGTAAAGCCAGCCAGAACAACGTAAAACATGAACTCAACTCATTGAAGGATGTACATATGTGTGATTATGATTTTACGTTTAAAACTCTGACTGATATGAAGAGTAAAATACATGTTGAAATCGAAAAGATAAGTAAAAATTTAATTCTAGATACCTAATTAATTGTCATTTAATACAGTATATCAACACCAATCACTCATTTATTATCAACAATGATAGGGTCCCTATCCTAATCCCATCCCCATTTTAATTCCCCAATCCCATCTCCGCCTTCGTTAACATGTATTTTTTGTATCTTATGCAACTTTCCAAACCGTAATGCTGCTACATGAAGTAAACAGCGCGATGCTATATGTAGCGATATAGCTAACCTGCAAATAACGATAAAATTCGCAACTTTTTCCAGTACACTTTGTTGCGAACGCGAATACATACTTAGAAAAACATTTCCTCTTCTCTTAAAGCTAAAATATTTTAGACTTAACTTTGTTCAAAAATTAAAACCAAGTTTAATCCCATCCCCATTAATTCCCCAATCCCATCTCCACCTTCGTTAACATGTATTTTTGTATCTTATGCAACTTTCCAAACCGTAATGCTGCTACTTGAAGTAAACAGCGCGATGCTTGCTATATGTAGCGATGTAGCTAACCTGCAAATAACGATAGAATTCGCAACTTTTTCCAGTACACTTTGTTGCGAACGCGAATTCATTAGAAAAACATTTCTTCTCTTAAAGCTAAAATATTTTAGACTTAACTTTGTTCAAAAATTAAAACCAAGTGCATACTGCATACTCACCTGCAAGGGCTTTAATACGAGATCTTTCAAAAAGACGAGACGAAGAGTTTCCTCCGTCATACTCCAAGTCTTCAATTATGTCTTGCTGGAGCTGGGGGTCCCAGCGGACGTTCACGCTGATGTCGGTGGTCATTTTTACTGTTTAAAGAACCTGAAAAAAGAACAACCGGTTAAAATTACAATGATCATATATTGATAGTGTGTGTGATCGAATTAAAAGGTAAATACCTATTATTACAACAGATGATTGACCGAAATTAGAGACTAATATGTAAATGCAAGCAATACTGACTGATGACAGTTGATATTTAGTGGGTTTTTTTTTCAAAACAATTAAATCTAAACTTATTCTCTTCTCTCAAAATGACGACGGACAAGTGACTCGTCAGGAGTCCACGTCCACAGTCCACCAAAACTAATATATGATGATAAGATTAAAACGAGCAGTTAGCATAAAACATGCACACAAACATTTAAAAAACCAAGTACCTTGTGTGTGTGATCGAGTTAAAAGGTAAATATTATTACAGCAGATGATTGACCGAAATTAGAGACTAAATATGTAAATGCAAGCAATACTGATGACAGTTGATATTATTTTTTTCAAAACAATTAAATCTAAACTTGTTCTCTTCTCTCAAAATGACGACGGACAAGTGACTCGTCAGGAGTCCACAGTCCACCAAAACTAATATATGATGATAAGATTAAAACAAGCAGTTTTAGCATAAAACATGCACACAAACATTTAAAAAACCAAGTACCTAAATATTGTACTGCAAAGTTCAAACTGCAATGCAGACTCCTAATGGAAAACTTAATTAAGTACTTCGTTGAATTCCTCTTACGACACCGAAATTAATTATTTTAACGTTAGTGAATGCTCACAATTTATATAAACAGTCATATTAGTCACTGAATTCAGTAGCAGAACGCTAACCTAAAATTTTCATTGATGTAATGCGAAAATTGTGATTAAAATGACAATGCATGAACACAAAAAGTGCGAAGCGAAACGTAGAAATACGTAAATTTGGACAAAGCAAATAGCTTTTTGTTTTTAGAGTGCGTAGCACATGCATATTATGTATCTTATCGAAAAGCATAAAAACACTTTGTATTTGCCTAAACAGACACTACTGTGTAAATACACGACCACACACAACAACAAATTGATCAAGCATTTAAGACTTTTGGATACAAGGAGAAAGTACAAACTTTCTTTTTTCCCTCATAACTACATAACATTTCCANGAGAAAGTACAAACTTTCTTTTTTCCCTCATAACTACATAACATTTCCATCCATCCAAGTTAGTATTACTAACGAGTGGTAAACCCCAATAAGTAATGGGGCCCATATAGCCTCATTTTACAACCGACCCCCGCCCCCATATCTCCGGTGGGAGGTGACCCCCAGAGCTGAAATTCAATCCCAATCGAAATAAATTTCCTAAATTATCTGCCGTCTGCATACCAAAAATAAAGTCCTTCGGAAAAAATAAGACAACTAACTAACACGCGGACGATGAGATGAAAACAAAAATTGCTAAAGCTTCGATACGCTCGCTTTCTCGAGATAATGACTCAGAGAAACTTTCTCCAAATCGTGATCACTGGGAGAACGAGGATGCATGCGATGCATCATGCAACCGAGTGAAAAAGCGTAAGCAACAATCAATGTCTCCATATGATAAGAAAAAAATTGCATTATAAATAATTTGAAATAAAAAACATAATATTTAAGTGGATTATTTATGTCATGTTTATTTTAAGATGAATGTCAGAAAATCCGGCAAGGTTCAATTTTAACATGTAAGCTCATATTTCTAGGTAAATCGTGCCATCATCATAATAAGTGATGTCATCTCACATCACCAGTCATCAATTGATAGTGATATACACATGTATTAAGAACATGGAATTTGTCACAAAGATTTTATATTTTTATATAGCGAAGCATCTATTCAGTAGCTTTACTATTCAGTATCTAATCTCAGATTACTTATATGAATGATTTGAATTGGATGAATGAAGTGCGGTGACAGAGTAGCAGTGGTTGGTGATTTCGAATGCCTACATTTAGGGAAGACGTGTATGCATGGATTACGATGGTATCAATTATCAGTCGCTGTTCTAACTTGATATCAATACAGCCTAGTTTTCCAATGTAGATGGATTAATTGCACTGGTGATTGACTGACTTGACTAAATGATACCCATTTGGAATTTGCATACAAACCATATTTTCCCATTATCCGTGCATTTACATGTAGCTGATTTAATTCATCTACCTGACACTGACCTGAATGAATATCATATATCACCGTCAATTCGTCAACATCATGTACGGACGGCGTTAGCCGGCGTTTTCTCAAAGTTGATACATATGTTTTTATTTAATAATTATTCGTAATTCGCCTACAAACAGATTTCACAATGCCATTGAACGAGTTTCAAATCGATTTACTCCGATTTAGTATTCTATTAGCGAGAGAACGAAGAAGATCATGGAAGCTGGATTTTTTATAGCGTACTGGAACATTTAACATTGTTCATGGCTCAAAACTAAAAACTTTGTCTAAAATGTTGATCTAAATATCAGAAAACAACCGTGATTGTAAAATTTGACATGATAACGTGCATATAATTTATTTTTCTTCCAATCTCAAAAACTTATTTAAAACGGTAAAAAATCTAAGGAATACATTCTCTATGCCTTCCCATTTTCTGTTGTTGTAATTAATCTGATTATATTTTTATTTATATATGTGCATAAAGCATCTTCGGAGATCTTATGGGGGTTATGGGTCTTTGACTTTTGATGGCACAGAGAGAGAGAGTATACCTTGTATATAAATACAGCTATAAAGCATGTACGTATGTGAGTACATAATATGAATATGAATCAAATCAACTACCAAGTCGGTTTCGACTCATATTCCTACTTACTTAGCGGTTTGACAGCATAATTCCAGTCCAGCCAGACATCTACTTGGAGGTTCATGTAGGCCGGTTTATGTTCTCATTTCATGTGATTATTATGAGCCATATCTAAATTAACTAACGAAGACGATGTTTTTCTCAAAGATTTGAATGACACACCCACAAAGCTAACAAAGTGGCACTAAACACTAAACAGCAAGAGATTCAGACCGGCCGAACTATGTATGTAACTGCTTCACTACAACATAAAGATGCACATTATTACCTATGCGTGTAGTGGTCCATTCTCCTTTCCATAAAGGCATGGGTAATAATGGCATTACCAATATGCCTGGCCTAATTGCTTAACTGTTTAAGCACTAAATATAATGTTATATAATGGCTAAGCTGTGATGTATGACATATATGTACAGTTTGAAGGTTTGCTTGGAAGGATATTATAGCCTGATTTAGGTAGGCAATAATAGTAATGTTTCTCCCCCACACACACGTTGTACTTCTCCATAATGTAATGTTCGAATTTTCTCAATGTGTGTTCAAGCAAATTCAGTTAATGCATCCAGTAGTAGCATCCAATCCAAGTTTCACCATCTCTGTGCATGTACAATATTTATTACATTCTTTTCCTTGCATATCTATAAAATATTTCTCTATATTAGGCGAGTAAAGTACGTCAGTTGTATTATAAAATATCCAATAGCAGTACTTTTTAAACATCCAAATATGATCCAAGATCTAACTAAATGTGCACGCTATGGTTCTTTATTTTATTCCTTTTGTTTTATGGGTACAAGTAATTTATGATTTTTCCATGTCTGTGTGACGATGGACGTACAAACATGCACAATAAACATACACCAAAAACCTTCTCCTACCTACCCCATTCATTCCTCTGATAATAATTATTTATACTATGCTATGCCGTATTTGCAGAGGTTTTTATAAAAGCTTACAAAAACATTCTTAAAGTAAGTTTTTTTGGAAGCATGCGTCCCCCACCACTTATTCCATTTTAGGAAAAAATAGAATGAGAAGGAAAGGCACAAACACATGCAATATTTCTATACACTGCATACTGAAAAAACAAAATTAGACAATAACTATTTTAGCTGTGCGTGTTGGGTTGACGTAAGCCTTGTAATAGTTTGCAATACAGAGGATACGTACTACTGGCTCAACGTTACATTCCATTTTGATGAGGAAAAAATGTTTTACTATCGACAGTAACATAACAGTACAAACACAGCAATGTAACTGCAACATGAAAACTGAAAGCTCATCTTTGCACGACATTAGTACTTGCAAGCACGGTTATAGGGAAAATATGGACTTTGGAAGTACAAGCAGAGGCTAAAAAATGTACCGGAAGGAAGTGAAATATCGTTTCACTAATGTTGTTGAATTCCGTTGTTATATCCTTTACCTAGGTTTTTTAATTACACATTGAGTTTTTTCGATTCTACATTTTTTATTTGCTTTGGAACATTAACGAGTACCACCGCAAACATTGCCACCTACAGTATACTATACTGCTATGGTATATAGGTTTACTACATTCATGATATTAAATGCTAATGCCACAAGGGATCAACTTTTCATTTTAACACTTATTTTAGCTTCCGAAATTTTATACTAAATCATTAATTAAATCCATTAAATAGTAGGAAAGATGGGGTGCGTCTATGAGCAAATAAGTTTGTAGACGAAAGAGCTCACGCGTACTTTGTATTCATAAAGTTTTGTAAGTTATTACAGCTTCTTTTATACTATATGAAATACTGCATATTTCGAACGGAATAGCTAAGTATCTTTTATATTACTCGTTTCTTTATTCAGTCTTTACAATGGAAAATGGAATTCATTCATGCTCAATACTCTTACTAATAGTAATAATAATTCTTCAAAATATGAAAATCTACTCAAAGTAATTTATGTACCAAAAACAGAGACCGTTACAGAACACAGACCGAGACCACTTCAAAATAATAAAGCAGGTAGGAGTGTGTAGGGTAGGTATTTTTCCTTTTTCACCACACACCAACAAAGATGATGAACAGAACAACGAACAACGGTCAGTGTTACGGGAAACACGGAAAGTGTCAAAAAAGTGACTTTGGGCAGTGACAAAACCAACTTCACTCTCTATACCTAATAAATTTTACTGAATGTTTCATTTATTCCATCTCGAATAAAGTAGCATTATGGAATAAAGCATCATATTCTACATGAGATATCCAGCGTTTGGATTTTCTTTGGACAGCATTCTTACAGCTAATCTTATTACCACCTTATGTTCTTATGCTGTTTCTTCTTCAATTTTGCTTTGCTAATTTTACGTTATGTAAAGATTTGTTCTTAAAGATTTTTTTGAAAAAGTTGTACACGTAAATATATTTATAACACCATTGTATTTCCATTGTATTGTATATTGTGTCATGCATTCAATAAGTTTCTAAAGCTGATCAATAAATGTATAAGCTAAATAAATGTTTTCTGGTACTTCTGGTGTCAGTTGAGAAAAAGTATGTATTTTGGCATCTGCATCTTTCATTGTTACATCACGAACACAAGCTATAGGGCAAGCGCTTTGCCAGTACAATATTTCTTTCACTGACATGATGATAAACAACATACAGTATGCTGTTCGATCTGGTTCGATCGAACAATTGAGTAAAGCTATGTAAGCACAGATCATTTACTTTTATGACACCGGGTGGGTGTGACGTGAATTGTAATGATGATACACAAACAGAACATTCGTTTGTGCCACTTTTTCCAGGAAAAGTAAGATGGTAAAATGATGTCTACATCGATCATTATCGTTATCATTTAGGACTAATAATGGCAAAAGTCCATGTTTCTTGGAAAGCTTTATGTTTAGCTGAAATAAAGCATGCCGTATATAATACGATAGACTACATCATAATCCCATTCGCATGGTCGATATCATTCCTAGTACAGGTTTCAATTCACTCTTCTTTTACTTTACATGTGTACCGGATGTGTATTATTGCACATAGTTTCAGCATGCTAAAAGAACTTTCACCAGTTTGTCCAAGTGCTTTTGTCCGTTTGTTGGATCTGCTGGATCATGCTATTATAGCTACTAATGCTACTATAATTACTCTCCTTCTGGGCACAATTGATTTGCTCAATTTTTTAACTCTAGAGTTTAGATGAAATGCGTAATATCAACAATGTTCATACCTGTGCATTCAATTACACAGTATTTGTTGAATATTGCAAAACCAACGGTAAAAAAGTGTTGAGCTTGTTTTAAACGTTTCCCCTGAGCAATGGGAGGTTTTGCCAAAACTACTAGGTAGGTATATTTTACAACCAAGAAATTGTTTGTAACTTATGATTACAAAAAACAGTTGTGCCCTGCCAATTCAAAGTAAAGAAAAACTGGGTTAACAATGGGAATCATACTAGGTGGCAAGGAAAAAATAAGTCTGCAAAGTTTCATCTGCTTTATTAGAGAGCTGGTGTACAAGACATGATCATTATTATGTATGAGGAAAGCAGGACGACTGTAAACCTCAATTCACCTTCCACTTCACATCCAAATTTAGTACCTAAAAACAGTTACAGCCCAAGGATAAACATAAGCACATGAACTATGAGTTTTGGTTGGTGGGACTTGTACAGAAATTGGCTACTATAAAGTTGAAATAATATGCAACGTATCACTTTATATATAAAAAGCTACTAACTACCTACATAACACCTCCAGACATGAGCAAAAGCAAAGTGAAAGCACCGCAGCATCCTCCACCAACTCTTTGTATACCACATGTAAAAACCATAAAATGTATGTGTGGTCCAAAAAATAAGCAGGAACCAGATTATACTGTATTGACACACTGACTGTGTGTGCGTGCTACACTGTATGTGTGGAACTATAACGTAATGAAACCACTCTAAGTTTGTAGCCCATTTATACGTTTAGAGTTGGATCGACTTGGGCAATGTTGTTGCCAGTTATGTAGGTCTATTGTTGTACTTGTTTTATAATAAGATTGCAGAAAATACTCTGCGTTTCAGGCGGGCTTTTCCTATATTATTATTCTTGGCGAAAACTTTTACATGCAAAAATAAAGTCATAGCGTATGTACCTAGAAGTAGTAGCAGAAAGCAGAGCAAAAAAGCAAAGTTTTTGGTTCTTCTTCTTGGGAATACATGCATGCATACGTAGAATTCCTTTACACCAAAAGAAAATTTGTGGCGCGATAGACAGGACAGGACTAGGACACATTCTACACAGCAAGCATCTACTAGAGTTCAAGTTAAAGATAGAGACAGTTGTGTGTGCACGAGACTAGCGAGACTTCATCTGTGAAAAACTGGAAAAGAGCCGAATAAGCTAAAAGGAAAGTTGTTGTCGGGAGAAGTGAGAAGACCACCAACGATGAACACTTACACTATGATGATGGTGGTATGTTAGAAGTATTGAATTTATGCTGTGCATGAAATGGGCAGTACACGCACACGTACAGTTTCTGGTGTTTTTTCATGTAGAATAATATGGTGGAGTGTGGACTTGGACGGCACAATGTACGTAGGTCGAGTGCCATGAAAATGAGGAGAAAGAAGAAGATTGTAAGAATAGTCTCACATCTTTGTGTACAAAAATTATTGATTTTACCTTACTTCTCCAGTTTTCCTCAGGATTTCTTCTGTGAAGAAAGAGAAGCTTTTCTGTGCAACAAACTTTCGGCTTATGTAATATACAATACCATTTTATTGAAAATACATATAAAAGTTGCTTTATATACGGCTTCCCACATTATTTGAAGGGAAAAGAAACACGTAATAGATAAAAGAGGAAGATGAATTATACAAACCGTCGAAAATGTTTTATGGAAAAATAACATAAAGTTGGAATTAAGAATCTCAATCAACTAAATAATTTATTTTTTTGCCCCATAACTCGTACAATTTGATAAGAAAGAAATGAATGTCTTTTATTTTCTTTATAAATGAAATGACGTGTTAAAAAAAGTGCATATGGCATATAATTTGCCAGCTTTGATCTTTAAATTGATTATCATGCATGGCATATCACATCTTTAATCAGCTATGTGAAAGAGAACTCTACATGTTTAGATATATGAACTCTACATATATACCAGATGTCTATGAGGAATGGAAAAAGGAATGTAGGTGGAACGAGAGCCAAGACATAAAATTATTTTTGACAGGTCAAGGCATTTCTGTAGAATGTTTACTTCCCATCATGAGTGTTTGCTCTGCCTGTCGCTTATATGCTCCTAGTTTCTTGATTAAAAACACTAACTAGCTTATTTGGAGCCCGCTATTTTCATCATTCACATATTCACGAATGTAAGCCACGCCATGCTAAAATATCCATTGAACATAACTTTCATGGTTTCAATTGGTGAACGTCGATGAATGAAGTTTAAAGCCCGAGAAAGAAACTCTCATGGGACAGATTATCTGTATGCTTTTAAGATTCAATGCATTGACCTTTTTAAATAGCATATTTCATACATCACTGATTTTATGTGTACAAATCAGATTGGAATGAAACCATTTTTTCCCATGGGCAAAAAATGACACTTGGCAATGGTGAAAAGATTGTAAAAGAGAGAAAACAACTAGAGGCAATATATAATAGAAAAAAATAAACACGGTGCTTTTTAATTTTTTGATTTTCAGTTTTCAATAGATTACGGAAATTATTATGGGAATTACGACTGTGTTATCTTTAAAAGGATGCGCTGCGTGTTTTAGGAATACCAGCAGAAAGCATCTCAAGTTGAGATTCTCAACCACTTTGATTACGTAATCTCTGGCGCATTGGTACTGGTTTATGTACATAAGGATAATAATTCTCTATGAAATCATCCACCCAACAGCTTCTTCTATCTATGTACTCTCAACGATAACCTACAAACATAATAGTAAGAATTCTAGTGAATAGTATATGGTATCATAATATCATCATTATCATTAGTATTATAATTCGCCGCTGTAGTAAACAAACTTTTTTTGTTTCATTAATTATAGTCATACTTGTCCGAAACATTGTTAATGTTTTCCGAATAACTAGAAACGTTGTTATACCTATCAAACTTTGCTTTGAAAGAAGGGAAACTGAAAAGATAAACTAAACACTCAACCCATTTCCTACTACTAACGCTTGTGCATGGAGGATGAATCGCAGACAGTGCAGTAGTGATAGGAATATTTTGACTTTGTGCTCTATAATAACCCTTTCACAGTTATACAAGATACTCTGTTAGATGTTGATAAAACGGAAGAGTCTGCATCATTACATTAGAAAACATGCATCTATTATATAGGTATAGGTATATATATATATATGATTCATAATGTTATTCGTTTCTCTCTTGTGACCCTAAAAGTAGTATAAAAATGCACTTTGGTATATACTAGATATACGCCAAGCTAAACGATGTCTCAACGTTCAATAATGTCCTTACGAATTAATGCACATGAGCAACGGTCGTTGTTGCTCGTTCCCATTTCAGTTCCTCTCTTTTTCTCTTCTCTGCACTACATAGAAAAATCTTCAAAAGTATACTAAAGACAAAGCATGAAAGACTCTATAGTTCAGTTCTATATCTAAAACATGTCTTTTATATTTTCAACCTAAAACAAGAAAACAAAATAGTGACCACATCTGCGGCGTTCACCAATAAGTGTTACATCATGATGTGTGGAGTGGGAGTAGAGATGACAATACTGGAAAACAATCTTGTCTTGTGTGCGTCAAAGTCCGTAATCCTGAATCCATGATGCAAAAGAAGTGAATGTTCAAAATTCTCTGTACATACTCACTAAACAACACAAGCGCCATTCGTACAGGCAAGTTGATAGAAACGCATCTTAAACTACAAAACAAATTGCATAATTTTTTATCAATACGTAGATGTAGAGGATTAAGATTTCAAAGCTTAGGAATCTTTACAGATGCAATCTCATGTTTACATTATTACCTAGTATCACCGTGATACATTTTCATATTGTATTTACATCGCATAAGATTTTTGTACTGAAAATGTGATGTTCCTGCCATAATTTTGTTTCAGCTGAAATGCCTTGCTAACGAGAAATGCTAGCAATAACTGTCCACGCCGAAAAACATAATAAAAAAATAAATGGTACATAGATTTATTGTTTGACTACATCTGAATGAATTCTTAATACTGTGATAAAATATCGCAGTGGCTGTGACTATGATCCAATGTAGGTAGCTGTAGTAGTAAAGACCAAAGACCAAATCACTTTGACTAATCATGAGTCATCACGCAGTAATAATGAGTGATCAACCACCACAATTGAAACGCTTGGTTCTTCAACTACTACAAAACATTTGCACTTCAGTACCACGATGTATGCAAATTTGGTGGTTACTGTGATAAAATATCGCAGTGGCTGTGACTATGATCCAATGTAGCTGTAGTAGTAAAGACCAAAGACCAAATCACTTTGACTAATCATGAGTCATCACGCCGTAATAATGAGTGATCAACCACCACAATTGAAACGCTTGGTTCTTCAACTACTACAAAACATTTGCACTTCAGTACCACGATGTATGCAAATTTGGTGGTGGTGTAAAAAAGATGTGTACACAGTGCATAAATAATTCCTGTTGATTATTTTTTCACTTGGACGCTCATGGTGGTGGGTAAAGATAATAGGAGATGTGTATGCAATCATAATCACCGACAAGGACAAATAAAACAACTCTCAGACAACTGCACAATATACTCTCTCACTACTACTGACTGACTAAGGATAGTCAAATAGCGTATAGCGTCCGTCTGCTCGTTTTAAACTCTTTAGTAAGTACTTCTAGGCTGCTAACTACCACTCGTGTGCTGTGTGGTAAGGATAAATGTGTCAGGTATAGTCCATAGATAAAACAATCTGTTAAATCACTTTATAATAAACTAACAACATGCAGAGCAAACCAAAATCACGTTATCCATGAAGCTGCATCAACTCTGTGCATTATACAGAGGTGTTTACAATCAGTTATATAAATGGTATTTACATAATAAAAATGGCCGTAAAAGAGATTATAAATTCGTTCTCCAGAAAACCACGCATGTGTGATTTATGTACTGCAAAATTTTGCTGTTATTTTGCCCAGTCATAAATAATACCTCAATGCTAAAAACTAAAAACGAATCAAACCTAGATCAAAAATAAGGTCAGGAGTGTTGCGCTGTTAAAATTTTGCTGTTATTTTGCCCAGTCATAAATAATACCTCAATGCTAAAAACTAAAAACGAATCAAACCTAGATCAAAAATAAGGTCAGGAGTGTTGCGTTGTGGGAGACAAACTGATGAACATATAGTTGTATACACTAAACCAAAGAGGTTACAACGCTGTTAGCATTAATCTTTCGGCAATGTTCAAAAAGGATCAAGTTTTCTACTTGTAGTACTTCTAAATTATTGCAACCGCGTTGTAATAAATGACAACTTTTAGTTGTATACACTAAACCAAAGAGGTTACAATGCTGTTAGCATTAATCTTTCGGCAATGTTCAAAAAGGATCAAGTTTTCTACTTGTAGTACTTCTAAATTATTGCAACCGCGTTGTAATAAATGACAACTTGTGAAAATAACTTAAAAGTACATACTGAATATTAACTAAAATTAAAATATCTCAGCAAGTAAATAAATAAGCAGATTTTGTATAAATGCCTATGCGGACACAGCACAACTACATACGAAAGCGGCTCTTCTGATAGCAATTAAAAATGATGTAAAAATAGAAAGAAACAAATACGTTCATTAAAATCATGTACATAGTACTAGATGGAAAGAGGTTGGGATGTCAATGTCAACATTTGTCCATTTCCAGAAAATCACACATCATTGACTATTCTATGAAAATATTATTTGACATTATGATATGATAAGTTATGATTAAATCATTTTAAAAGTTTCCGTCTATTCCTTTAGTGAGCTTTTCAAACCAAACTGCTACTCGTTCACATCCTGGAAATGAAGCACGGATGTCATTTTACGTTTTAATAAAGGTTTACTCGCACATGAGCTTGAAATTTGTGTAAACTTGCACAAAACGTTGGCTGTCACGTTCATAATTACCCATCATAACTTATAAGTATTGTTGCGTATATGGTTTTGTTATCGAAAAAATATCAGCATCAATACTTTTACTTTCAAAACAAAAGAATGGAATTTTTCACTGACCTTTCTAAGTAGAGAAGTTTCTGATGTCTGACTGAATGTCCGACCGGAAATCCAAAGCTTGCTAACTGAACTTCATCCAACCATTTATGTGTTATACAAGTACTTTTGCTCGTTTTATAGTTCACTTTTAGATAAGCGTCCAAGTAATCAAATATTTACACTTGAGGAATCTCAACTGCTAGAGACAGTTTATGAGAACATCATACATCCAAGAATGCACTTTCACAGTCCAACTTATTGAAAATTTTCCAAAAGAGTTTAACCAACTGTCTTCTTTGAAAGCAATTAAAGCTGCTATTGGTTCAAGTTCAAATTGCTATTGGTCCTATTATTGTGCTTTTTGGTGCGAATAGTAAAGTTGATAGATACATCTACATCAGCTGCCTTCGTTAAAATGACTGCAATTTTTTCCTAAATTATGATGACACGTTATATTAGCTGCCCATTTCCTGTAAAGAAAGTTCACGAATCATTAAAATCAATAAAAAAATTTATAGAGAAAACAATATTTTTTCTGTGATATTTTAACCTATTAATATACATTAGTGTGTACATTTCACTGCGCTTTTGTGTAAAAAATAATTAAGAATAGTATTGACCAGATCAAACAGATCCAAATATATAAGACAATAATGTGCCTGGTCAGGTAAGGTGCATAATATTGACTGTTTTTGTTTTTGTAAAATGCAGGCAGAAATGGTAATATTTTTCAGTTGTAATATAAAGTAGGCCAAGCCTTGTTTTTATTGCAATAATTGCTAATATCATATTTATTTTATAAAACATAATACTGATTATGAACTTGTCTGTCGCGTGCCACTTTCACTTTGACATATTAGTTGCAGCGACATTTCTAACCGTCATTTAAATATCTATGTATACTATTATGATGATTAGGAAGCTATCTGGAAGAACTTTCATTAGTGTGGCTGAAAAAAATCCAAATTTCTAAGAAATGCTTTCTATTATTGTTTTTCAATTTCGTTTCAATATCAAATAAATAAATACACAACCCAACGTTGCGCAACATTGGTTAAAAAATTGTCAAATCAGAGACCGACACTTGCAGTGATTTTATTGTGCACCCATTCTATTCGCATTCGCACACGTTTCCCATTCAAGAAGTAAAGATATAATTGGTGTTTTAACCAATACTGATGTATACAAACTCCCTTCATGTAATATTTTTAAATAGAAACTCCTATTTATTTTGCTATTAATAAGAAATTCAGGCACGTTGAGATTTCATTCATTGTATTAAAGCAAAACTTTTTGTCAAGAAAAGTTTAAAAGACAAAATTTTAAAGAATGGGATAAACGTAACAACGTGAGTCAACCGCAGCGCGTATGTAAAGCGGTTATACGATAAGACAATTGACAAACGTGTCAAAAGCATGATACTGTTGTAGTGGTGTGTCCATATTTCACATGATAATTTTAATCACTGCACTTATAACGTAACAACGTGAGTCAACGTATGTAAAGCGGTTATACGATAAGACAATTGACAAACGTGTCAAAAGCATGATACTGTTGTAGTGGTGTGTCCATATTTCACATGATAATTTTAATCACTGCACTTACTTGCAACTATATACTACTAATCTAATTTGTATTTTGTAAGTCAAACATAACCAACCCACACACGTCATATATGTTTATGCACCTTATTCTATTGTATTATGAGAACATTAGTTAATTGTACCGGCTTCGGCAACTCATGACGAGATAAGCTTAAAATGTATTTTAACTGTTCTTTTAACCGCTTGTTATACTGTTGTAGTGGTGTGTCCATATTTCACATGATAATTTTAATCACTGCACTTACTTGCAACTATATACTACTAATCTAATTTGTATTTTGTAAGTCAAACATAACCAACCCACGCACGTCATATATGTTTATGCACCTTATTCTATTGTATTGAGAACATTAGTTAATTGTACCGGCTTCAGCAACTCATGACGAGATAAGCTTAAAGTGTATTTTAACTGTTCTTTTAACCGCTTGTGGCACGCAAATCTCTTGCATAGTTAACATTGGAAACATTGTGGCTTGTTTTCTATGTATACTAGCACTACTAATTGCCAGCTTTACCTTAAGTAATTTAACCGATCAAATATTCATTGATGAAATATACACCACAACTTTCCATTTCGGCAACTCATGACGAGATAAGCTTAAAATGTATTTTAACTGTTCTTTTAACCGCTTGTGGCACGCAAATCTCTTGCATAGTTAACATTGGAAACATGGTGGCTTGTTTTCTATGTATACTAGCACTACTAATTGCCAGCTTTACCTTAAGTATTTTAACGGATCAAATATTCATTGATGAAATATACACCACAACTTTCCAGCCAGCTTTTAACTTTCATTTTCTTCAACTTTTCTTTAAAATATCTTGAGAAAGTCATAACGCAATGTTTGAAATGCAATTATATTTACACGAGTAATGTGCTATACCTTGCTCAAAAAATTGACAACAATTATTTATTCCAGAATTTATCACTTTTAAACTACAGCAAAATTTAGCATTGTACAAATCGTGGTGCTGCACACGCCCGTGTAGTCGTCGTCTGTTTAGCCGTAAAGGGTATAATGATGTGAGGAAGTATGTTACGACGATGATGATGCCGAAACAAGTAATAATATCTATCTCTCTCCAAGTAAAAAAGTTGTTGTCGAGTTGTAATGTGCCTATTTTTTATTATTGTTGTGCAATTTGAAGGTAAAGCTTTTTGACTAATAAAATGTGCCTGTACTCGTGTATGTATGTACTAAACTAAAATACGAATTGTACCGTGCATACTAACTTTTTGTACAAAATTTCACATTATAGATAGATGATACTTTTATATATTTTTATTTACTGAGATGATCTCATCACACATCATCCAGCTTTCATGGCTTACTTCATCTTCATGTCGACGTCATTATATTCATGCATTCATTCACGTTTTCACAATAATACATGTACTCCTCTTCTTATCATCAATATATTGTTATCACTGTTGAATTAAAGGTATGCCTGATGCATCTGCTTGCACACGATTATGTAGATGATAATTGCGATGATACAGGTAAAATAGGCACGAGCACTTCACTAAAACACGTCAATATTCAGACAATTTTTATTTTGTAATTTTCACATGCATAAAGTTTTGTTCACACATTCAACAAAATTTAGCTGCACACGGATGAGTTTTTCTATAGATGCTTCATTATTTATGATTTGGATGAAAGATGATGATGGTATAGCTGCGGTAGAAAATGCTGGAGCTACAAACAAAATTTACACATGAAGCTTTATTATAATATTATTACTTTTTTTGGATAACTAAAATAATTTACTCAGATTATTTGATGTAGGTAATAAAAATGTGCATTTTATTTCAAAATGTAGTAAAATGACTAAAAATGTTTCCTTTAATTAGTTTAAATTTAAACTGTGATGACGAATATATAGAAATAAATTTCTAACACAAGAAAAAAAATTACAACAATTTCAAAGGAACTCCCATTCTTCTTTACCAAAAAACGCTAATATTTTTAACCATAACCAGAGATCTGTTTTCTGCTCTGGTTTTCTTCGGTATTATAATAATAACAAAAAATAATATTATGAGGTAAAACGCTAATATTTTTAACCATAACCAGAGATCTGTTTTCTGCTCTGGTTTTCTTCGGTATTATAATAATAACAAAAAATATTATTATGAGGAGCACTCCTTATAGGTATACATATACAACATCTATACATATATATATTATAATATTTAGAATGAACATTGTAAATACCTATATAATCTTGCAATAATGCTATAATGCTTTGGATTTTCGGAAGGACCAGACAGACCAAGCCCAACCAAGGCCGCTGCTCTACTAGTAGATTCAGCGAGAGATATTTTTTATGCCGACCGAATAGAAAACTCCTAGCATTTTACCACTTTACCATATTATGATAGTGCACACAAACAAGCAAAAAAGCAGGAGAGGAGAAGCACATAAATACAATTTCTAATTCTACGTTTGCACATTATAAAGCTTATTCCTTATAAGCCAACACAGGCTTTTAACATGTCGTATACTTTCTAGGACAGTTTTATACACAGTGCAAGTGTAAAAGTATAATGGGCAAGTTATAAAAGTGAAGCTTTGTTTTTTTATATTGGATTTCATGATGATGTTGATGATGACTTCATACTTGTTCGGCTCTATAGCATATATATCCAAAATATTATCCAAGCTATATTTTTTTGTATAAATGTTGTATTGTAGGGTGGGTGGCTCTGGCAAGCCATATTATATGGCGCTACTCACCGTGGTGCTGCATATTGACATGATGAGTGTGAGTTGAGTATAGAATATTGTAAAAGGCAGAGGCAAATAGAATGTCGGGTTGGCAGAAGAAGAAGAAGCAATAGAAAGAAGAACGAGAGGTAAGGAACTGAAAGCAGTAGTAGTTTTGGTGGTTGTAGCGGATGTGTATTCTGTTCTGGTTGTATATATGTAAAATGTAATCTGTACACTTCCACCAATGTCGGTGGTGTTGCAATATATGTGTAAGGGTAAATGTTTGTACGTCTGCCTGTCTCCAACCATATATCCCTATTTTTCCCTTTGCAAGAACCAACAACAAAAAAATCATGTTTCGGGTACATGCATAAATTATAAAGAGAGAAACACCATCATCAGATCTTACCTATGGGAATATATGGGAAAATGAGTTTTTATGGCACAAGTCCGAGCTCACAATATATATAGTCAATACATCAACCCTTATGCTTGGTTAGTTGCAAGTTATATCATTAAAGGCTTTTTTATAGGAGCCTACAACACCAAGAGCATGCAGGCATTCAACGCAAGTAACGCAACTTGTAAAACTGTTATGGTTCTGGTTGCATGGTATACACGAATGTATAAATTCGTTACCAGTGTTCCTCTGTTAAGTTCTGTCCTTTTGCCTATAACCAAATGTTCGTAGCGTGTAAAGGAAAATGCACCATACACAATTATTGTTATTCTCACTGGTTTTAGTTTCATTTCCTTTGCGTTTACCCAGCGTCAGTCAAGGCAGCAAGCAGCGTTTGGTTGTTTTTGTCAAGTTAACAACAATATGACGATGAGGACTATATGATACAAGCATACATGAGAAGAGAAGGAGAGGTGAACATTGACAGACAGATTTCTATTGTGTACATGTAAAGTGTTGCCTTCAAATATAACTCAGCACATCCCTTCAATATTTTATGTTCAAATGCATTCTTTTTTTCTCTCGTGTTTTGCCGTCTCCCATCTTCCAAAACTTTTGTCAATTTTTATTTTAAAATGCATGTAATACACTATTTAAAAAAGTTTAAAACGTTGAATGTTAATCATGATCGGACGGGAAATTAAATATTTCATGTGTATAAACTTGAGTTCTTGGTGAGCCACTTTCAAATAAAGTTGGCTCAAAATATTGAACTTTGAACTGAACGACTAGTTAATTGCTATTTTCATTTTGTTATGCTTTATTTTTGCCGTTAAATTACGTTGCTAAACCGATGAATCGTCATCATTCATATCATGTCACAAGGTACGCTTTATCGGAACTTTTTCTCTGATTATACGCTTCTCTGCTAACTGAAAAATGAAGCAGAAACCACTTCACGTAGCCACTCACTACTACTCTCAATCTCGGTGTGCCGTCAGTGCCACCTCCACGAAGCCATTGAAGTAAAAAGAAAGCATATCGTAATGGGTCGACATTGAACGTCAGACCTCGGCAACGCCCTATATTTCTAGTTTTTGAGTGTAACGTCAAACGTGGCTTCCCTTCAGAAATTATGTTTTTGGACCAAAATCTAACATGTAGTCACGA
>JAANSP010000343.1:0-23370 GCA_036850745.1 Homidia socia | reverse complement strand
TAGGCAAGTGATCGGTTGTGTATGGAGGGACTCGATAAATTTATTTTTGGACAATCGGATGGATCGGAGTGTGATTTCCAATTCGGTTTTTCGAGGCAGACCCTGCCTATTTCCATGCCCACCATACACAATCCATTTGGTAAACTCATTACCGTTAAACATCCAAACAAAAAAATAGGCCGGGCTCACACTAGGATGTGACACTTTTGGTACTGGACCTGTCGTCTCCAGTGATGGGACTTTGATGTCTACAAAAGAAAAGCAAAATTCTTTTCAATCTCTTGTTCCAAAAAAAGTAGTTGAATGACCAGATATCACCATCACCATGAAATGGATCGGAATCTTCATCTGAAATATAAGAGTATAATTCACATTCATCTAGATGAATAACATTGTCCATAGTGTCCCAGAGATATTTTCTGAAAACTTGGGAAAACGATTCGCCTGTATCCATCAGGTTAGTATTGACGAAATGTGCAATCTGGGAGATGGAATCATGTTTGACAAAATCACCAATCGTTAACTGTCCGAAATCATGGTCTGGAAAGCAAATGTTCATTGTAGAAATCAAGTAATACAATATCTTTATCTCGGATTTTGCCTTCATAGGATGCCTCTCCAAGATCTGTTTGAATAATTTTTTGTCTCTTCCGGTTGATTTACACGAATAAGCCTCTACACATCCAACCACAAATCTATGCCTGTTTGACAGTCTACCCATATGTAACAATAGATTATTGACGATATCTAGGGAAATAATCTCTAGATATTTCATTGTTTTGAGAATAAAAAATGGATGAGAGCGAAACTGTGTATCGATTGGCTGTGGAGTTGTATGATCGTTTTGAATGGGAACAGAGCTTGGAATGTGCTCTGAGAGTTCTGAATAGGGACGCGGAACACATTTCATCCTTGGAATTGGCTGGAAGTATATTTACCGAGTTAGGTGATCATCCTTCAGCAATCAATGCTTTCGAGAAATGTATTCAACTTGCCCCAACTAAATTTGAGAATTATCTGGCTCTGGCCCAATTGTGCAATTCACACAAAGCCATCGAACACTATAAACAGGCGTTAGAGTTAGTTCGAGGTTTGGGCATGGATAATGAAACTGATCAGGTCCTGCCCCGAATCTATTTTTCTATTATAGACGTCTTCATCTCCGAGATGGGGATAGCGAATCCCAAAATTGAGAACGAATGCAGAAATTACCTGAAAATTGCCTTTGAATTGGATTCTTGTGGTTGTGAGATCCAATATTATTATGCCTTATTCTTTTGGAAAAAAGGCGAACTGAAAACATGCTTGGAATATGTAGAAACATGTACGAACAGGTTAGACATGGATCAATCGGAATACGCTTTGGAATTACGTCTAGAGTTGGCCAAATTAACCATGGAGCTTGGTTCCTGGAGTATTGCCATCTCTCTTCTGGAACATTTTGAAGATTCTGTCAATGTTGGGTACCTCTTGGGAATTTGTTATTACAGGATTGGAAATTGGAACGATTCAAAAACTGCATTATCTAGAGCCAAGACCCTTTTACTTATCAACGATCCATGCAATGGCGAGCAATTGGACCACATTGACAAGCTTTTGGAGGAAATGGCTATTTGTAATTTTCTTGATCCAAACTCTTCCAGTTGAATCCCTGCATCATTTTCGATCTCTTGAACGCTTTTATGGACCTGATTCTCTTGATGCCTTTTTCAATGCACAGTCTCTCAACTGTGGTTTTCACTGCTGGATCCTTTATAGTCTGGTTGATCCAATCTTGTACTGTTTTTATATGGGTTGTTACATGGGCCTTGGTACGGACATTTTTGGTAGAAGGTGGAGTTTCGCCCGAAATCAACTCGCAAATAGTTATTCCAAAAGAATACCAATCGTTATGTGGACCATGCCTAACCTTTTCATCGTCCAATCCAAAAACTCCCGGTTCTGCATATTCAAAGGTGCCTGCCGAGGTATACAGATTAGGAGATATCCAATTGGCCGTGTTAAAGTCTATTATTTTGATGGACTGCGTTGAGATCATAATATTCCCTGGTTTGATATCTCTATGTATAATCTTAGAGTCATGAATGGCCTGGATCCCGAGTGCAATTTGGGCAGAAATTTTGGTGATAAATTGGAGAGTGAATTTTTCTCTATTGGAATAATATTCCCTCCACAGATTTTGGCCTTGCAGATATTCTAGTATGGTGATATCAATTACGTTTCGTCCAAGATGATCGCATTTGACTGTTTCACCATCAAGTGCCTTGACTACATATTTAGACACGATCTTTTTCAACACTGTATACTCCAATCCATACTTTTTCGAGTCGTCCATGGATTCTATTTTAGTTACACACCTTTGGATTTTGGATTGGGATTCAAATATCAGTGCAAATCCTCCAATATCAATTAGACCGTCTAGTTTGATTCCTAGCTTTCCTATTTCCATCCCCAGTCTTTGGATTTCTTCACTAGAGAGTCGTAGAAACCAATTATTCGGTTTTTTAAAGCGGATCCGGATGCTCGCCCAACTCAATACCAATTTGTTATGTTCGGATAGGAGTTGCATGGATAAGAACATGTCTAATGCTGGTCGAGTCAGTTCAAGATAAATTCCTCTGATTGATAATGGAAAGAGAAATACTGAGAAGGATTTGGCTCCCTCATTGCTGAAAATCAACAATTCCAAGTTCACAGCCACCATTCTCAAAATTACACAAAGACGTTTGTTCAGAAATTTTAGATTGGACCAGGTTACGATCACAATCCTCATGGAACGTTCACAAAGCGCCATCTTTGTGTTCATTGAGCGGTTCCGATGTCCAAGATACCATAGAGCTGGAAGGGCGGCTAGGATCATCCCAAAAAATTCTACTATCCATCCAACTAGAGTCAAATGAAGTCTTATCCAACCATGTTTCCAGCAATCAACTAGAACGTATAAAAAGGGCAGGTATCGACATGTGTCAATTGCCATGGTTGGACATATCTGTGCTACCAGACCCAGGTCATGCCCGTGGTCAAGCACGTCCATTTCTGGGTCCAGAACTTTGTGAATAAATAAGAAGTGGGATGACCAATCGTTGGCTATCACGTTTTCTCGGATCGCAAATATCCAGAGATGTATCCATCACGTCCAACAGCGAGATCACTTTTATTGTTTAGGCAAAAGACAATTTCTAAATACAAATATATTCATTCAAATATTTAAATAGATCATTCCTTCAAAAATTCGGTTCGTTGAGTTCCAAGATTATTGGATGTCCATTATACGATGATTCTATAATTGACTGCTCATACTCAGGGGCATTTCAGGTAATTTCTTCCGTACATACAGCATGGTTTCCAAGTCCTGCCCATGACATCAAACTCGACAAAAACAATCAGCAGTCTGATTTGGATCACCATTTGACAAGCAAAATGTTTCGGCCCGGGATTGAACCGGGGACCATCCGCGTGTAAAGCGGATGTGATAACCACTACACCACCGAAACTGCTCCCGCCGCACCGTCTGGTCCTCTCTCGCTTTTCTAATACAAAACCCCATTGGAATAGTACTGGAAGCCATCATACAATCGTGTAAATACATTCAAACTGCTTGAAGTCACAAGCCTTTCGATAAATTCTCGTGTTTGATTATCAGTCAGTCCAAGTTGGAATCGTTCCCTCAAATGCTGAATGGATGCTTCTCCTGATCCAAAACATGGCAACTTGGAGTCTTTGAGTACCATTTCAGCCATGAGTACTATACGCTCGGCATGTTTCCTAAGTGCAATGAATGCTGAAACTAGATTCCGTTTGAAGAGAACAAACGTTTCACTTCCAAATCCACCCAAAATATCAATATATTCCTGTGTTAATTTAAAGGGCGAAGTCTCAAACCCCATGCACCCAGGTGAATTGGATAGCATAAATTCGAAATCAATGTGGACTAAATATCCTTTGGAATCAAGTAATATGTTGGAATTGTGTCGATCTTTCAATGCTAGCAAATAAGTCACCAATGAATACCCAACCAACGAATCAAGAAATCTTTGTTGTGCTTGCTTAAATCCATCGGTTTCCACTGAGCCAAATACGGATACAAAATGATCCAGTAGTGAATATGAGAAATTGGCTTGAGCTAATGAACTTATCCACGCACTTTTTTTGATTGAATGAATAGATGCCGAATCTTCAACAGTTTCCAAAATTCCACTAGAATCGGATATGATAAACACTTTTGAACAATGGACCCAGGCCGATACTTTTTCCTCTTTCCATATATGTGACATTTCATGAAGAATTTGACTGGCAAGTTGTTCTTGCCTTAGATCGGTTCCCCATTTTACAATTATGGAATACGATTTCCAATTGTGCCTGGTTCCAAAAGGAGAATTTTTTCGGAGTCTCTCGATTCTGGAACTCCATCGTTCTTTGCACAGCGATAATGATGGATCTATGGTCGGAAATCTTTCTGGATAAACATCATTGGATATGATCTGGTCCGAAAGATTCCATGTGGAATTTTGGGAATTGGTGGCAAGATGTGTAAGCCTTTGAAGCTCCAGCTTTTCCATTTCTTTGATGATCCTTCCTCTTATTTGGTTAATTACCACAAACAACGAAGCTTTGTGAACAATGGTCTTTTCCAATTGTGCAAGTAGAATGGCCGCAGTTCTCATTCTTTCGGAAAAATCTTCAACAGTTGGTTGTGTTTCCACCTCATTGTTTGGCTCTTTTTCTATCAATCGTTGGAATAGCTCCATTGACTTGAACTCTTTGTTGTTCTTTAGTTGCTCAACCACTTTGGAATTGAGTGTTTCATCGATTTCGTCTACCAATTCGATTTGTGCGGTTCCAACAACCTGGCAATCTCGCTCCAACAAGTCTTTGTGGACATCCAAAGAACATTGTTTATCTTTCCATAGTCCAACTAAATTTTGGAATGAGTGGTTTGGTTCATTCTCTAGAATCTCGACCATTATCAAATATGGCGCCTTTTCCACCGAATCCAAAACAATCGAATCATTAGGCGAAATTCTAATAATTCTATCGTGCTGTTGACCAGTAACGATCTGATTGCACCACATTGGAATACAAACATCTGCTGGGAGATTGTAATTCAGTAGGTTCAACTCTGCCTGTAGTGCCTTCTGTCTCGCTTCCTTGGGTATTCGAGTAAGTCTCCATGAAATATCCACTAGAGACTTTATAAATTCAATTTCACAATACGATCCATGGAATGCTTTGGGATATCCTCTAAACGTGTTGGTGATGGTGTCTTGTCGATGTTTTCCCGACTTTGGCTCCTTGGAAAAGGCCTTTCCTTGATGAAATTTCTCTAATGGCGGTGAATTGAAACTGGATTTGCTAGCTCCTGGTTTTGACGTAATATGCCGATTTACCCATGGCATGGCTCCTTGTTTAATGGCAAGTTGTCTCCCAGTTTCTAATATATCTGGTCCTCCCAACACACCTGCTATACATCCAATTCCCACAAAACAACTCGATATATTATTTGGATGGATCTGTGATTGCCAATCCATAGATTCTCGAAATTCACCCACCAACACCTTTTGAAATTTGTTCAGCAAGTAACTCGATCTTTCATATTGTAAATAATTTCTACCTTTGCGATAATCACTACAGTAGCTCTCCAAATACAACACCATCTGAACAGCCATATGCCCAGATAATTTAGATACATGTAAAAGAAACAGCTCCAAGAAAATCGATCCATCGGGCCGAATCACCAAAAGATGACACAATTGCGGGAGAAAGAATTCTATTTCAGGTAAAGGAAATTCCAATAATCTCTGACAAAGATAATCCTGGATTCCAACCTCGGGGTACTTGAACAGATATGACACCGCAATCCAAGAATTGAAAAAATCAGACTGGAATAGCCTCAGCAACAGTGATTGCATGAAAGAAAAAAGTCGATCCTCTTTTATTAAGACTATACCCCCTTCTTCCTCGACACTCCTATGGTCCTACCGTGTCGTCCTGTAGTCTTTGTATGTTGGCCACGAACACGAAGATTCCAATGGTGACGAAGACCTCGATTGCAACGTATTTTTTTCAATCGTTCTAAATCTTCCCTTAGTTTGTTATCCAACGAATTGGAGGTCAAATGAGTATACGTGCCATCCCTGAAATCCTTTTGCCGGTTTAACATCCAATCTGGAATTTCATATCTCTTAGGATCCTGGATAATGGAAAGCAATTTTTCCAACTCTTCCTTACCCAACTCTCCCGCACGTTTCCTTGTATCTATGCCAGCTTTTTTGCAAGCAATGGTTGAGAAACGGCGACCAATTCCTTTTATTGCCGTCAATGCATAAACCACTGTTTCCTTACCATCAATATTCGTGTTCAACAGCCGGATAATGTGCTGGAAATCTCCATTTTCAGCAACTATTGATGCCTATATCGTTAAATCCATATCCATCAAACAAACCATATCGATAGTTAGCAGGGGTGACCGTCGAGTCTTTTTTTCATCTCGGAAATCACTTGTTTGGGTGATTCGGATCCAAAAATTGCAGTTCCCGAAACAAAGACGTTGGCTCCAGCCTCTGCTGCCATGGAAATTGTATCCAAAGATATTCCTCCATCAACCTGAATATCTAGGTCTGGGAACAATTTTCTTAGTTCTGTAACCTTTTCCAGACAATCTATCTTTAGTTTCTGTCCACCAAATCCGGGATCTACAGTCATAATCGTGATCGTATCAATGTCTTTACAATAATCGATTACTGCAGAGACGGATGTAGGTGGATTCAGCACTAGACCAGCTTTCATTCCAGTAGATTTGATCCTGCTAATCAATGATACAACGTCTTTGTTCGCCATAGTCTCTATATGAAAACTAAACATCGAAACACCCGCCTTGGAGCAAGGTTCAACCCATTGTTCGGGATCTGTAACCATCATATGGCAGTCAATAAAGATCGTTGTATGTTTACAGATCGATTCTATAATTGGCAGTCCCAATGATATATTTGGAACGAAATGTCCATCCATTACATCTACATGCAAACGATCCGCCCCAGCATCCATTATCCGTTTACATTCATTAGCCAAATGTGAAAAATCAGCAGCTAACAACGAAGCCGAAATCTCAAATGGTGGCATTTAAAAAAACACGATGGGGCTTGGCGGAAAAAAGGAAAAACAACGTATTCCCAGCGATCCGAATGATCTGGAATGGATCAAGAATCCTAATGGATATGGATATAAACTATTGGAGAGAATGGGATGGAAATCGGGCCAAGGACTGGGAATAAATAACCAGGGACCAGAAAAGAATCCAACTATTGTGTTCAAACAAGATCTCAGAGGTCTTGGGATGAAAGAAGATTATTCTGTTCCTGAAATCGACAGGTATGAAACCCTCCTGGCATCGATCAACAACAGAACACGAAACAGGCCTTGATTTTATTCAGGTAAAATAAATCGCATTCGCGAGTCACGATACTATGGCGCTATTTATCGGAGGTTTACATCTGGATATTCGAGGAAGCGAACTCAAAGATATCTTCAAAGAGTACGGGACAATCAGTAGATGTGATGTAAAGAGGAGATACGCATTTATAGAGTTTGAGGACCGTAGAGATGCAGAAGACGCAATCAAAGGGGAACATCGTACAATATTGAAAGGGTCTAGAATTCGAGTAGAATGGGCCAAGGAAACTGGAAAGTCACACAACAGTACGGAGTGTTTTGCATGTGGAAAAGAAGGACATTTTGCCCGCGATTGTGATAGGAGCTCGGACCATCGTCGGAAAGACCGTAGGTACAGGGACTATTCTAGAAGCAGGAGCAGAAGGAGGAGGCACTCGTCCTCATATTCTCGATCTCCTAGTAGGACGAGAAGTCATCGCAGAAAACATCGCCGGAGTTATGAGCACGATCGATCACCAAGTAGGCATTCTAGACGCGATCGATATTCTCGAAGGAGCCATTATAAAAATTCATCTAGTTGTGAAGATAGTCGGTCGAGGACATGGTCCAGATCGCGATCGGTTTCTAGAAGGGGTAGAGCGCGTTCCCGTTCTGTTTCTTGCAAAAGGTCAAGGTCCGCCTCTTTTTCCAAGTCGGTATCAAGATCATATTCCAGATCACCATCTCATTATGATTCCAGATCACCAAGAAACAACGGTGCCAAACCAGAAACCCCTGTGCTCATGGGAAATTCAATAGAAAACCAAGACACAGAGTCTGTCCGTCCCAAATCCTGATTCATTAATCGAGATCAATAAACGAGTTTGACTTACAATGCAAAACAGAATGGAGCGGAAAGGTGTAGTGATTGGAAATTTGTTTTTTGCGCTTATTCCTTATATTGCCACCCGGATAGGATTTTCGATTGCAACTCGATTGTTATCCAGGTTGTTTGGAAGAGTAGATGAAGAGGCTAAGTATTTCCGAATGCCGGTTTATGGCAAAAGATATATTGATTGAAATAGTTCCAAGTTTTCAAGCAGTGTCTCTAAACCTTGTTTGGGTAATTATATTCGGGTTTTCTTATTCTAGAATGACTATGGACCATTCAAACCATTTTGTCCGATCCGAGTCCCATTGTGGATGGCTATTCAGCTCCGGAAGAGTAATCGATGCACTAGTGTTCCTCCAGAATGGTTGAATCGTGATTACCTAGAAAGACAATTGATTAAAGAACAGGAAAATAATGAATTATCTTCCTTGACATTTTACTGGATTGAAATATCATCAATTCTATTGAAACACGCATCTACTGATATTCCCGAAACCGAGAACACCAGATACCTTTTACAAAAGCTCAAAGAGGCAAGGAAAGGTAAAATCGAAAAAATCTTGTTCACGTCAGGAGGTCAGCCGACCAGACTAGACAACATTGGCTGTCAAGAGTTGAACCAAATCAAACCCCATTTTTTGATGGTGGCAACCCATATCAACAACTACATGTCTCACTTGACCGGAACAATAAACTAGGATTGTCTATTGATATTGATCAAAAAATCTAAAACCCTTCTCTTACCATGACCAATCTTATTTGGAACAAGTTCGTTCCAGCTTAGGTATGTATAGTCGCCAATTCTTCTAGGAGCCAAAGTGTTCCATATGATTAGTGTGATTCCAGTAACAATATAGAGAATCTCCATAAAGGTACATAATGTACTTAGAAACCCGTTTGGATTTCCTCCCCATTTTTCGTTAGAAATCAATATGTATTTCCTTGATCCAATAGACGATACATCCATTCTATCAACAATATTTATGGTGTACTCGCCAGCTTGGAGATCAGCATGATCATTCTTGCCGTATAGTTTTCTAAATGTGGGAAACGAACTGAATCTCATCCAATTTTGAAAATGCTCATCAACATTGAGTGCTGGAAGGTTGGCATTCGTATATCTATCGGTCCCATACAATTTCTGCCAAGCAGGTGGAATTCTAATCCGATCCAAGGGATATGTAGTGTTCAAAAATGTATTATTATCAGAAACCCAACTGATTCCGCGAGAACTGAAACTATATTTTTGACCATTGGAATCTGTCAGATTCAAATAGATTTGGTCCTGGAAATAACTATTGGCAATCAATCCACACGGGTAAAACACTGGTCGATCCGGTCCGAATTCATTGTCTGGTCCTATAAGTGGATAGCACGATTCCAATTCTCTGTAAGCGAGAGCCTTGCCTGCCAATTGCCCGGCAGAAAAGCTTTTGGTATATAATCTATAATTTTGATGATAATTTTCCAGCATGTAGTAGATGTATACTGGAGCCTTGATGGTGTTGGATACTCGAAACTTGATTTTGCATGTAGATGAAGCATTATTGAATGATTTACCAATGGAATCATCATGGTCGACCATCTTTCCTTGGATTTTGCAATCAGTATAATCAAATCCAACTTCATCAACCTGACCTGTCAAAACAAGCAAGGTCCCCAGTAAAATCAAGGCACTTCCCATAACAAGTAAGACCGAAATGGCAAGTTTGGGTGTCAGAATCAGACGCCATGATCTGAGCCTCTGTTGTAAAAAGGCAGTGTTCCTAGGTTTTTGTTGTTGAAATCCAAGCATCAATGCGACCTTTGGTTTGCTCGCTGTCGATAATGTTTATTCAATCTTGGAAAAATCGAATTTATAAATGGTGTTTCTTGCCCCCTTGCGAACACTCCACCTCCCTAGACGCATTTCTTGCCCAACTCCTGCGACCAGGACCAGATTTCGGTATCCAAAAGTATGGTTGAATGTAATCGAATTTACATATCCGGATAAACAGTATGAGAAAAGTGGTTGGATGGCATCGAAATCTGGCAATATTTTCCATATTTTGATGCTGTCCAACGATCCGGACGCAAAAATCTCGGTATATTTTAGAGATGCCAGAGAAATGACACTATTTCCGACCCCATGGGCATCTTTTATATGATAAATAGGTTTTTTTTGCCTGGTATTCCACAACAATATAACTCCAGCAGTTGTCCCTGCAACAAAATGGTGATTGTCAATCATTACCACACAGTCTAGAGATCCCCATACCTCGGAGGATTTATAAATTAGATGTTTTTGGTCAGGAATTTTCCAAAATCGGACTGTCTGGTCAAATGATCCAGAAGAAACACAAACCTCTCTGGAGAGTGCATCTACTCCCAATATCTGATTTTCATGGCCGAACAAGGATTCTAAATAGGCCAATTCATCTATACTCCAAATCTTGATGGTTCTATCATATGACGAAGAATATAAAATATGTCTGTCATGGACTTTGTGGAATGTTAGTCCCGTCACAGGACCTGAATGATGTTTCAAAGCCTTTAAATATTCAGCTGTTTCTGCTTTCCAACAATGGATTTTGCAGTCAATCCCGCCAGCAACTAAAAACATGTCATCTAGACTCAGTCCGAGAGCATATATTTGCACACGGATAGAGCCAGTTTTAGACTTTGGTATTTTGAAAACAAGATTCTTTTCACCTGTTGTCGTCCATTTAATAATAGAACCGTCTTTTGAGGCCGAATAAATGTACATGTTGTCATGTGAAATCAACAGGGCAGTTACTGAAAGAAAATGCACTTTTTTGAATTCCTTGACAATAGGGTTATCAAATGCATCGATTTCTGTAGCCACGAATTCGAGGTGTTTATGTTCTTCTTGACTCACATGTCCATCCAACGCATCACTTCCCTTATTAGACAGTTTCTCGAATTTCGATACATTTCCACGCATCTCCGATTCGATTGGTGCAAACCACATTGATTGTTCTGGCAAGTGGGCCAATATCAACTTATGATTGGCCGGCTGGAACTATAAACGTAGAAATTGCATACTTTGTCAATGAAGGGTCTTGTATTGTTATGTTTATTCGGTGCTTTATGGCTATCCGGAAGCTCGAAGCAGGAACATGCAATTGGAATTGATTTGGGAACCACTTACTCTTGTGTTGGGGTTTTTCAGAACGGACGTATTGAAATAATAGCGAATGAGCAAGGTCACAGAACAACTCCATCATACGTGGCTTTTTTATCGGATGGACAAAGACTCGTCGGAGAAGCAGCCAAACAACAGAGTCACCACAATCCCCGAAATACTCTGTACAATGCCAAAAGGTTCATTGGAAAGACATGGGATGATGAGAATGTAGTCAAGGATCGGGATTATTCGCTGTTCAATTTAACTGAAAAGAATAACGACATATTCTTCAATGTGGATCATTTAGGCGAGGCCAAGCAGTTCCGTCCTCAACAAGTATCTGCGATGGTACTAGAGAAACTCAAATCGGATGCTGAATCGTATCTTGGACAGAACGTAACCAAAGTGGTTATTACTGTTCCGGCGTATTTCACCGACCAGCAACGACAAGCCACCAAAGATGCAGCGACTATTGCAGGATTAACGGTCCTTCGGATCATCAACGAACCAACAGCAGCAGCGATAGCCTATGGACTAGATAAGCAAAGCCAAAAGGAACGAAACGTTCTTGTTTTTGATCTTGGTGGTGGAACTTTTGATGTTTCGATACTTTCAATTGAAGGGCCAGTGTTTGAGGTATTAGCAGTTGCAGGGAATTCGCATTTGGGAGGAGAAGATTTCGATAATCGATTGGTAAAGCATTTCATCAAAACAGCCAAAGAAAGGTTTGGAGATGAAATTACCAAGGACACAAAGGCCATGGCAAGACTTAAAAAGGCGGTGGAGGAAGCCAAAAAGACACTTTCAGCGTTTAATTCCACGACGCTCCGTGTAGATTCGTTCTACAATGGAAAAGATTTTGAGGAGAAAATCACTCGAGCCAAGTTTGAGGATTTGAATCGACAGCTGTTTTTGTCAACATTGGAACCGATTGAACGAGCATTGAAGGATGCGGACCTCAAAAAGGAAAAGATTGATCAAGTGGTGTTGGTTGGGGGATCTACACGAATCCCAAAAGTTCAAGAAATTCTCAGAGATTTCTTTGGAGACAAAGTGATATGTAAAGACATAAATCCTGATGAAGCAGTGGCATATGGAGCAGCATTGCAAGCATCGTTGTTAGCAGGAACCAACAAGAAACAGGAGCTTGTAGTGTTAGATGTGAATCCGTTGACCCTTGGAATAGAAACCACAGGAGGAGTGATGACTGTTTTGATCAAGAGAAATACAGGTATTCCCACCAAACAGACACGGGTATTCTCCACTGCAGTTGACAATCAACCCACGGTGCAAATTCAGGTTTATGAGGGTGAGAGGCCGATGACAAAGGACAACAATCTTTTAGGTAATTTTGAATTGACGGGAATACCACCGGCACCCAGAGGAGTGCCGCAAATTGAAGTTACATTTGACATTGATGCGAATGGAGTGCTCCGGGTATCTGCAAAGGACAAGGCGTCTAGTGGGCCGGGAAAAAGTATCGCGATAGAAAATTCTGGACGAGTTTCACAAGAAGAAATAGAAAGAATGGTAAAAGATGCCGAGAGGTTTGCCGAAGCCGATTTGGCCATCAAGGAAAAAATCGAATCCAAAAACGGATTAGAACAATATGCCTATGGAATGAAGAGCCAGGTCAATGATTCTGATAATTTGGGGGGAAAGATTTCTAGTGAAGACAAGAAAACAATTTTGGATGCAGTCGAAGAGACTGTTAAATGGATGGATTCCACACCTTTGGCAACCAAGGCAGATTATGATGGGCAAAGAGAGAAACTCGAAAAAATAGTGCACCCGATTACAACCAAACTCTATTCAAGAACGGAGGGTCAGGAGAAACAACCCAAGAAAGATGATTCTGGACCTAGTTTTGGTGCAGATGATCATGATGAACTGTAAACCGTGAATCAATAAAATTGTTCCCTTGATTGGGGTGTGCGGTATGGCAAATCGACAATTTCGAAAGACCAAGATAATATGTACTATAGGGCCGGAGACACAATCGGTAGAGATGTTGGGCAGATTGGTAGATGCAGGGATGGATGTTCTTCGACTGAATTTCTCTCATGGTTCACATGAATTTCACGGACTGATAATCAACAATCTTGGAAAATGTCTCGAAACTAGACCGGATAAAACAGTGGCAATTATGCTAGATACAAAAGGACCGGAAATCCGAACAGGAAAATTGATAGGTGGAAAGGAACTGGAATTGACTACCGGAGATTTGTTCACGTTCCATACTGATTATTCATTATTGGGAGATGAAACCAGAGTGGCTGTTGATTATCCATCATTTTGTTCAACATTATCCAATGGCGATGTTGTTCTTGTAGATGATGGATTGATTTCTTTTCTAGTAATTGAGGTTCGATCCAATCATGTCATAACACGAATTCAGAATAATGGGGTATTAGGAGAGACCAAGGGAGTAAATCTACCTGGAAAACGTATTGATTTGCCTGCATTGACGGGAAAAGACATTGCTGATATACGCTTTGGAGTTGATCAAGGCATCGATTGGATTGCTGCTTCATTTGTGAGAAAAGTCCAGGATGTTCTAGACATTAAACAAATTTTGAAGGGTTCTCAAATAAAAGTGATATCCAAAATAGAAAATCAGGAGGGTTTGGATAATTTTGACGAGATCTTGTCCGTCTCGGATGGAATCATGGTTGCTCGTGGCGATTTGGGAGTGGAAATTCCAATTGAACATATCTTTAGAGCACAGAAATCCATGATATCCAAATGTAACCATGCAGGAAAACCCTGTATCGTTGCAACACAAATGTTGGAAAGTATGATGTCTAATCCTCGGCCCACTAGGGCAGAGGTCTTGGATGTTGCAAACGCTGTATTAGATGGATCTGATTGTGTAATGTTGTCTGGAGAAACTTCTAAAGGAAGGTATCCTATAGAAACGGTTTCAATCATGGCCAAAATCTGTGTAGAGGCCGAGATGGATATTGAGCAAGCACAACCCTTGATCTGTAGAACTCGACCCGAAATGGTCTCGCTTGCAATAACCAGTCTTGCTCGAAATCACAAAATTCCATTGGTGATTTCTTTCGATGGCCAAGTGGACCTTGGAAAGTGTCGACTGGAATCTATTGTTGTACATGTCACCAATAATCCGATTATCGCTCGTCAATGTAAACTGATTCGACAAGTTGTTCCATTTTTAGTAGAATCAATGTCCAGAGCTGACAATATCGATGAGATAATTGAATGGGCAGTTGGCCGGGACTTGATCAAGAAAGGTGATGATGTTATTATCACTGAATCTACCGGAATTCAACTGGTAAAGTATGGGATTTCCGAAGACAATAAATGGGTATAGGACTTGCATGTTTGCAATGAATCCCGAGGCGCCCCAGTGTTGCAGAATAGATATGGTCGAGGATATCATGACATCCAGAGATATAGACCAAATTATCCGGATGCATAGTTTTCATTTTCTGAACAACAGATCAGATATCGACAATTATTATAAAAACCATTTGGAGAGAGAAAGTTACCAATCTTCCAACATGGATTTCAAGTCGACACTGAAAGGGAGTTTCAAGTCACGACCTGCACTGAACAAAAACGCTCTTGGACGAATCAATGCCATGTCTATAAGAGGACCAAGGAAATCTATTGTTGTAGCACAGACAGAGCCCAGTAATCAAGACTTGTTAAGGAGGATGACTGACAAGATAAAGAGAGACTTGAAACTACTTCCTAGTTCCAAGATACAAATGTTGGAGAAAACTGAAGAAATTTATGAAGACCTTTTGTCGATCAAAAGCAGTCTGTCGTTGGATTGCGTAAACAATGTCACCCAGCTGGAAAATGCCGGAATACTTGACAAACTCGGACTAGCTCAAAATATTCCTAAAGAATATTCGATTGTCGATATTATCAATATTTCCAAGGGCAAAAAACTCTTATTCAGGATTATTCCAATGTTGGATACTAGACACAAGGGAGTTTTGTTGGAATTACTCTTGAACCGCCTTGAAGATCTAGATATTACATCTTTGAACAGTTTGGAATCCAAATATCAAAACGAGATGTTTATCCAATTTGTTATTTCACCACTAGCTTCATTTGTAGCTGAATCTTCGTGGTCATCTATCTTGAAATGGATGAATATTTTGATTCACATTAAACTATTATCGACAATCCTAGCAAAAGATTCCATATTGGTTTTATTTTGTATTCTTCTTAGTCGAATCGAAAATCTAAAACAGATTGGCAGCGTTGAAAATATCAATCAATGGACTGTACTTGCCCAGATTCTTTACGAGAAGTGTTGCAGCAAATTTCCAGATCTATTCGACGACCAAACTAGATTATCCAAAGATGAATATTATCCATGGCAATTTCTGGCTTTGCTGGCTGCGAATTTGGATTCTGATAAATGTTATGAGATGGTTGCATTGCTAAGAGATCGGATCCTCTGTGCAGCAACTGATTCGGATCCACATACAGTATCCAATGTCAATATTTTTCTTCATGTGGTTGGTCTTGATGCGAGTCTTCTGTCTTGACAGCCTTTAGTAAATGAGCCAGGGAATAAATGTTGTGGATTGCCAAAAGAACATTCCCAAGCATTTCCTTGTTCTCAAATAGATGATGAATATAGGACAATGTATAGTTTTGACACGTATAACATTTGCAGGATGAACATAACGGATCCATGCATTTCTTGAATATTGGGGTTTTCACATCCAAGAGGTTGTCCATGTCACGAATACCCAAACCCTGGTCGGTCCATGCTGAAACAAATGTGGAATTATAATTTTCAAATCCAAGCTTTATACAATCACATACGAAACGTATCGATTTGGATTCCAAACCCATTGTCAACAAATACCTTGCCTTGTTATCTGGTAAGAATCTTGGTAGATTTTTGTCCACATGTCCATCCTCCAAATATATAGCAAACCCAGCCATTTGATCATTCTTTTGTATATATTCTAGAAAAATAGTCCCAAGTTCGGAAAAGACATGATTTTGTTCCAAAAGATGACATGGAAGTCCCAAGTACAGTTCTGTGCCCAGTGGTTTCTCATTTACAAGCAAGGTAAAGAGTTGGAATGTTTGTTCAATACTTTGTTTCCATTTTTTCAAATACTTGGTCCTGAACGAATCGCTATACTGTTCAGTTGTTACAGGTCTAAAATGTGTCAGAAATGGCGATATCATCACACGTGGCTTCAATCTTTTCATGTACCCTACTAGATCATGGGCACTGATTTTCATATTTCCTCTTCCTGTTTGGACAGTTAAATCAGGCAGCAAATTGTTTTTCTCAATAGCTACGATCGATGTGGGTTCCAGACCCAGAATTAGATTTGGACCCAAATGAAGAATATTCTCAAGTGTCGGATCATGGAGATTGCGAACACGGGGACCGTCCACCATTCCCTGAAATGAATAAATAGCATTTTCCGAAAACACTGGCATATCCAATAGATGATTTAGATGAATATGGATGCCAACATATATACCATTTACTTTTTCAAGCATATCCAGTGTAAGATGTTGGGGATGTCCCCTAGACGAGTCCAAAATGAGCATGGTTTCGCACACACCAGTCATGGAAATTGGCGACTTGTCCGAGAACACTGTTATTTCCGAGTGGTTAAACAATGGAGCATGGTCGCCCGACTTTGATCATGATAGATCAAAACTTGTGGAAATTGTCAAACAGTTTTTTGATTACGAATTGAAGGCGAACCGAATTTTTGAACGTAAACGGATTTTTCCATTGTTAGAGCTATTGATCAAGGGACACAACAACCATTCGATTTGGAGACAAATACAATTGATCCATCAACCATTTTTGGATAAAATCGATCAATTTATCAAGAAACAATCGATTTGCAATGATCCGTCACGGAATTCTATTGTTGAATCACTAGAAAGTGATGAGATTGATGATATGGATAAGAGTCCGTGTGAAAGTGATGGCAACATTTCAGGAGATAAATCAACATATCAAAAATACCAAGATAAACTGAAAAGGCAAATTGCTATATTAGAACAAGAGAATATTCATTCCAAACCATGGACAATGCAAGGTGAGGTTGAAGGTTCGGAAAGACCTGAAAATGCATTGTTGGAAGAGGTACTGGAATTTGATCATACGTCCAAACCAGTCCCTGTGATTACCGAACAGATCGCTGAGACAATTGAAGATATGATCAAAGAAAGGATAATGAATGAACGATGGGACGACCCGGAAAAGATCCATGTAGGGCCAGCAGTTCCCGAAACAATTCTGGTTAGTCAAGCAAAAAGCAAACAGTCTCTTGCAGAAGTATATGAAGAACAACATGTAGAAGATAAAGGTGGAAATAAAAGACATGATATCAAAGCAATTGAAGCGAGAAAATCTATAGAACAGTTGTGGAACCAGCTAAACCGATCTTTGAATTTGTTGGCAGGATTCCGCTATACACCACAAATCAAAAACCACGATCCGACAACTCCAAGTGTTCCTACGATTGCCATGGAAGAATCACTACCCATTGTAACAAATGTAGACCAGTTGGCATCTCCCGAAGAAATATACTGCCCAGCCAAAAACAAATTTAAAGCCGAGAGTGAGTTGACTAGCCGAGAAAAGCATTCTCGCCACTTGAAAAAGAAAAGGACCGGAAAAAACAGCAAATTGCTTAAGAAACTGTCCAAACAAAGAAATGTCACGGTGTTGTAACCTTCGGCTTGCCTTGTTTATTTAGAAACTATTATGTACACCTATTGCCGTTGTTCTCTCCAAATGGATTGTTGTATGGTATTAGAAACATTGCTTGATCATCGATAAGGTTTGGTTTCGGTAACTGGAACAATTCTGCATGGAGTATTTTGGGTTTGGATTTCAACTCTTTCAATAATCTTTCTCGGTCGATGTTTTTGGTGGGTACAGAGCTAGGAACATGGATAAACGATAACAACTCGGCAGGTTTGGGAAGATATGGTTGAGCTTCTATGCCAATGTTCACGGTACTGCATTTTGATGTTTGTTTGTTGTTCTTATCCATTCTTGCTTTCAACAATGCCCTTCTCCTTTCGACGGGGATTCTTTCAAGCACAAGTTCTAGAAGTCGTTTGGACTTTTTTGGTTTTTGGAGATATTCGACTAATCGGGTCACAATGGACAGAGATGCTCCATACTGCCCATTGTCATTAACAAGAATCTGTTCGATCGATTGCCACGCAATGTCGCCCACTTCCTTTTTGGTTTGCGGAATAAACACTGTATCCTCTGGGATATTGAAAATAAGATAGAGCCTTGTTATTTTACTTTTAGTTTTGTGTTCAATATATTCGTCTTCCTTGATCAATGATGATATATTGAACCCCGTTTCTTCCTGTACTTCTCTAATCGAACACGAATGAAAATCTTCGTTTTCATTGATTTTTCCTTTGGGAAATCCCCAAGAACTCTTTCGATTCCATCCCTTGACCATTAAACATTTGGTTTTTTGATGATTCAAAAGAATTGCCCCACTTACAGGGACACTGTTCTTGTATGTTATAAAATCACTGATAATTTGATCAACCCCCGATTTCAGATGTTCATGCAAGTTTGGCGAATATTCAAAAATGAGTTTACAAAAGGTTTTGAAATTCCAGTACGGTAATTCTGGATACTCTTCCCTATAAAAATCTTCGTAAAACCAATGTGCAAGCTCGGCCTGGAAACATATCCTTTCTGAAGAAACTAACTCTTCTTCTGGAAGATTGATTACGAATCTACAAGAAAGCTCGTCCAGGATTTCTTCTACGGTAGGAACTGCCGCCCTGAAAGGCTTGTGAAATTTGGCTCGTTTGCTCATCTAAATAATTCCCGCTATGGTGCAAATAGGTTTATTATAGAATAGAATCTTTTGGTGGCCACTCTTCTGCATGTACCTGCAACACATCCAATTCCAAAATCTTGAATGCACTCAATTCATCAAGCAATAATTCCCCAAGTGATGGCCGAGTCCGTCCAAAATCCCCATGAACAAATTCTTTGATATATGTTCCACCTTGAGTAACTAGATCAATAATCATCTGTGTGGTTTTATTTGTGAGAACGGTTTCAACCAAGTTGATTTCATATATCACTTTTTGCCGGATCTTGTTGCATCGTCGATGGAGTACTCGAATAGGTGTTTTTTGGAGCAATTCAATGTTCCTGTATTCTTTCAATCTTTTTAGATGTTCCTGCTTCATATTTCTGTCGGTCAAAACTTTACATCGATAAGTCTTGTTGGCTGGATCAACAAGTACTTTCCTTGCCAATTTTCCATCTACGACATGAATGCCGTGGAATCGTATCTGCCCTTCGGATTGGGAATTTACTTTATTGGACCATTTGTCAATTTCAACTGTCTGGATTTTGGGGTCTAGGATTTCAAACATACATGGTCTTCCATTTCCAAGCATTCTTACATCAAAATCCTCTCTTCCTGCCGAACTAAAGTTGAAACTGCTGGAACCGAAATGTTCTTTCAGGACTGTTCCAATGATTTCCGAAACAGATCCTTTGACCTTTTCCTTTATCCAAGGGGATTGGCTCAATTCTCTCGAGTATTTAATATATCTTCCCGCAATAAAAATTGGATCGTATTGAAAGGATATGTTTTCTACCAGAGCCAACTCGATTTTTGGTTCCTGGTTTATGAATTGAATTCCCAACTCTGCAAACCTCTGCTGATCAATATTTGATAGTCCTTTGCCAAGTGACTTTCGGGTCAATTTGAATTTTGAATCTTGTTCCCGGAGGATGGGAATAAAATAATTGATCAGGTTGGATGGTGACGATAGTTCAATGGAAACGGTAAAACTACTGGTTTTGGATTCTGCAATTCCTGAATGTCGTGAAATTCCTTCACCAACCATCCTTTTAATAGCATTCTTGGCATTTAAACCGACCAAAGAATTTGATGGGAAAAGGCACCTAGTCAGTAATCGCTCCCTCAATTCATGACACACAGGTAAACTGACAGCAAGCTTGAAATCCTCAACATTTCTGTATTGTTTCTGGCCAAACTGATCAAACACAATCCTTGGAACTGTCGTGGTCCAAAACACGTCTGTTCCTAAACAAGAGAAACAGGCTCCAAATTTAGTCGATACCACGCCGAGAAACATATTGGAACAAGAGGTACAAAGACCAACTCCCTTCAAGGCATCAGATGAGACGATCGTTTTCATTCGAATTCCTTCAGCGTTTATTAAAAGATTTTAGTCAAGGGCCTAGCATTTGGTACCACAGGACCCATTACCCTTGGAACAAAGACAAGTAGATTTGGAACATTGTTTCCCCTTGAAACAGTTGCAGTCGGCTCCACAACACCTTTTGTCCTTATCAGTACAGGCACCTCTGCCGTCACTACTACAACCACCAGATTCTGGCTTGGAACTCGACATTGGGCTGCACCAACATCAAACCTAGATAAATGGGAATCCAGAAAATATTTCAACCTATAGGACATCATCAAATATTTATAGAGTGAAAATGGATTTTGGATTGGTCGAGCTCGAAATGTGTTCGGATCACCCTCATCCAATTGTACAGTCATCATTCCGATTCCCCTGTTTGGGCCCCCATAAGACCTCTAATACACGGTGGATGATATACATATCTTTATTGACTCTCATCCTGGTACCAAAGAGATTCTAGCCATGTTGCGAATGACTCGGTGCAATTCGAAGGATAAGCTTCAACACTGTAATTCCTATCGGGCATGGTGGTTTCAAAGAGTTTCGTGCATATCCGGCACCTTTGATTATATTCTGACCATTTTTTAGTTTTTACAAATTCTACAAGAGCTGGTGGGAACTCTTGATCTACATACATATTTTGATGTATATCTATAAATTGCTGTATATACTTGCCCAACATTTCTTCTCGGCTATTTTCACCAGTATCAATGACACTAAATTCCAAACTACTTTGGTCACCTCTACAAAATACTATACGAAATATAGGATAATCTTCATCTCGAGCCAATGATTTAATGGCAAGTCGATATAATGTTTCCGATGAGTGAATTCCCTGTGATCTATGACTATCGTACAGCGCCATAAAATTTTGACAATTTGCATCTCCAAGTATTCCCAATACCTGCTTTACACAGAGGAACAAGATTCTATCAAACGTGAACATTAGATACGCAAACGGTCCAAATAATAATCTTCCATTCTCTTCAAATACTTGTTGATCCAGTTTACCTTCTATCAAAGATTTGATCATTCTAATCAAAAGTCTATAATAATCTGTATTTTCGAGCAATTCCCCTGCAGCATCGTGGCACGAATCTAAACGTGATGCGACATAGTTCCTTTTTTGATAGTTTAGTGGTGTTTGTCTATATTCGTTTCCAATGTCCTGAAGCTGTTCTAGCCGATAATACACTATTTGAAACAGGCGGAAAAATATATAGTATGATTCATCACCATAAAATATGGTTTTGGAGACATGCGATCCCAATCGATCAAAACGAATATCCGTCCATGCAGATTCATCCAAAATATCTCCCAAGCATTCTACATTGGCCGAGAAAAAACTGGCTACAAAATTGACCAGAAACTTGGATATCGACACTTGCTCAGATCCTGCGTAGTGTTTACTATTCAAGTGAACAAGTAGTCGTAACACATCTCCAACTATTTCCATTCTGGTTATACCGAAACTCTTTTGGACCTCTGAACATGTCCCATCATTTTTCCCCCATATATCGTATACTGGCAATATTTCATTCAGTAGATTCTTGGCTGATACGGTTTTCTTGTCTAGCGCCTTGAATCCCAGTCCTTGGTAATCAAGAGCTTTGTAGTAGTTCTTTTGATGGGCTTGGCGCCATATTCGATTCCATTCTCGTTGGACAATTCTCCATTCCTCATCCTTTTGTTCAAGCCGGGAAATTACAATCGGCAATGCTTTTCGAGGTTGTTTTTGTATTCCCTTGATAATTTCCTCCCATCGATTTCCATATATCTTTTTGATGGCATTCTTGTACAATACAATAGATGTACCTCCCAAATAACCATCGAGCACGCATTTTTCCGCATCTTTCAAATCCATGCTTTCCAATTTTCTAAGCATTACTTCAAAATTCGCAATGGCTAGTCGATTTCCATCAATCAATAAATCCAGTTCATATCTTTCGTCTTCACATCTAAATAGTGCTTCCTCATATAGATTCTTTCTGGAAGATTCAAATGTAGAATTCTCACTGCTAAACGATGGACATGATACCAAAATATCGTTCAATACTTCCTGTCCAAGCAAGGTTCTTCCTGAGCATTGCGGCTTTTCATAGTTTTGTGGAAGAAATCTATAGCTCCCAAATCTTTTACATGCTGCCAAATCCAATGAATACTTGTCCACAAATGCTCTAGTTGCCTGTTCCTTGTACCCTACAAATCTTTTGAACCATGAAAATAGTTTATTGGACTTTCCAATAAATTTGTACACGAGTTCTATGAGTTCGTCCTTTTTCACAATATCTTGTGTGTACCAATTCAATGCTTTGAGAAAATCGCCGTACAATTGTTCATCATGGTTCAAATGCTTTTTTACTTGTTCGAAAAACTCTAGCTCTCCAAACTCCATTTCATCCTGCTTTGGTATCAATTTTTCAGGTGCTCGTTCCTTTTTTCCATTGGTCTTGCCCTTTTCTCTTCCATTTCCTAGACCCTGTGATCCGGGAATAAATCGCGTAAATTCTTCCAGCAAATCGTGATTCTCTCCAAATAGTTTGCTTACTCTCGAATACACATCATTGATGGATGCTTCCTCTCGTTTATAAGATTTCAGAATCTCCACAAATGATTGATAGATTTCAGGTTGTTGTTCAAATCTTTCTCTTATTTTCTTCAAATACGAAAATGCTTGTACCATCCCAACGGATGCTTTCCTAGACCCCACATGATCATTCCCTTCATCGATTCCTTGCCTCTCCACAGCTCCTGAATGCATGTTAGGAGTCCCTGATAA
>JAANSP010000342.1:0-23370 GCA_036850745.1 Homidia socia | reverse complement strand
CGATTTTTAATAGTGTAACTCACATGTAACTCGGAGTTTAGTTGCTTTTGAGTTACCATCCTGTTTTTGAGTTAAAGGAACTCACCATCAGCCAATTTACGGAGTTTAGTCAAAAAAAATTTTGGTCATAAAACGTCGGAACAAAACATGCACGTGCTTTGTGGATGCACCCACCGGCCAAAATCTGACGTCAGATCATGCAGTCTGATTTCAATATTTTAAAAAATTTAAAACATGCTATTTTTCCCGCCAAGTTAATTATTAAACGTAATAACAACTCCTTCCACCTACGCGCACACACTTTCTGGCAGGGAGTCGCTGTGTTTAGTTTACACTTTTCATGAAATTTCATCCTTCTTCCATTTTCCAGCTTTTTAAATTGAGCGCGCAAAATACATATTCTAGGAAAAGGTTCTTATTACCCCTCTACACAAAATATTGCAGTGCAGCAGTTCCTCTAGTGACGCAAGCAATATTTTTTCCGTCCTTTTACCAAAAACTACAAAGATGAAATGAGAGAACTAATTAACTTGCGAACAAACCAACCAACATTCTCCTGGCCAATTCTTGACTTTCCTTTTCTGATGAGCACAATTGTAGAAAAAATAGAGCGAGGAAAGCTTGAGTGAGTGCAGAGAGGAGAAAAGTTTTAAAAACTACTCATTTTTTGGTATACGCGCGACGAAAAAGGGGAAAAAATAGTATTACTAGCTGGTTTTAAAGTTACCTTTTTATGATGATCCTCATTATATTATGATATTTTATATAGTAATTTTTTATGCTGCACTGCTACATCATCATCATCATATCCTCATGATTGCATCACCCACCAACACTCATTTCAGTCCAGAGAATAAAACAAAAGTTGGACTAAATAGGAGAAAAAAGTTCTTTTCGAAAAAAATATATACAAAAGTAGTCCTTTTAACTTTTGTGCTTCCTCTTTTTCTCTCTACATAACTAGTACATTAATTTAGCCACCATCTATATCATCATTATAATTGTAATCTCTCTTTCTCTCCAACGTTTTTGCAATTTCTGCTGCTCTGCAAAATGGCCAAAATAATAATGAGCAAGAGTGCACTCCTCTAGAAACTTGTTTGAAAAATGTACACAGATGCTTTTAAATCGAGTTAATTGGATAGAAGTTGAGTGTAAATTAAAACAAGGCAAAGTGGAATTCCAAGAAAAAACTGGGAACAAGAGAAGGCTACTTAAAAATATTATGGAAAGTTAGTACAGCGCCAGAGAGAACAGAATCCTTCCAATGGTTTTTTACCTGGGCTTGTGTGCTGCTGCTACACTATTTAAACTTGTTTGAAAAATGTACACAGATGCTTTTAAATCGAGTTAATTGGATAGAAGTTGAGTGTAAATTAAAACAAGGCAAAGTGGAATTCCAAGAAAAACTGGGAACAAGAGAAGGCTACTTAAAAATATTATGAAAAGTTAGTACAGCGCCAGAGAGAACAGAACAGAATCCTTCCAATGGTTTTTTACCTGGGCTTGTTTGTGTGCTACTGCTACACTATTATGTACTTTGTTCCAACCTTCAAAGAGTCAAGCTATAGAGATGGAGGAACGTGAATAAAGCCGGGCAAAAACGGGGCATGTTTTTATTACTTGCACAACTTTCCTAATTCTCAGGTGCACTGTCTTGTCCAGTGTTCTGTACTAAAAGGTTGGAGGAAATTAGTGTTTTAATCGATAAAACATGTGTGTTGTAAAATACACGTACCAACCTAATAGTTTTTAAAGGAAACTCTGAAAACACTCTTTTTACGAGGTTTTTTTCTTGACCAAGCAGTTCAAGTCTTTAAGAACTGGATTGTACGATATGGGTTTGATAAAAATAATGATTATTGTTGTTTTCATCATCATGACCATGTTGTTAAACCGAAAAATAACTTGTTTATATTTTAAAAATTTTAGCAGCTTGTTTGCTTTGTCCGCATCTGTTAATTTTGGCGCCGAAAAAAAATTCTTTAAATACCGGCTAATTACAAACTACGTTGCCCCAAGTGAGATAAAAGTTGCTAAAAGTAATCGGAGCAGTAGCCGTTTTTTAAATTGGATTACAATTTTTTTAGAGTAGCACTTAATAAGGTAGAGCGAGATGGCCAGTTAATAAAGGGATTATCAGCTAGTTTCAAGTTTGTGTGTATTGTTTATCTATTTTTCGCTTTTCTTTCCTCTCCATTTTTTTAGCTCTTTACATCCTCCCATAACCGTAACAATAATAATCTCTGAGCGAATTGAAGTAGTTTTAATGATGATGTGATGATGGCGTTAAGGTTTAAGGTAAGGTAGTAAGCAGTCAACACCTTGTGTTGATGATCATGATAACCGTTGCTACGGCACTGTATTTACATTACAACAATTTAATACGCTCAATTTACTACTTTTGTGTGTTTACGCATGTGAGTACCGTTGTGGAGAAGCATCTACGATGAGGAAACAACATTTGGTCAAATTTTAAATGCTATTAGATATACTGCTTGCTATTATTGAGAATGTATGCGTGCGGATGATGAAAGGAAAGTGAGTCTGGCAGAGAATAAAGTGAGGGATTTTTCTTCAACTTTTCCACTTTTCAACAAAAAGCAAATTCCCTGCTGTTGCTGCTGACGATGGGAAGTATGTGTGTGGTGAAACGAGTTTTTAGAAAAGTTGAACAATTTGAAGAAGTAGATCACTAACCACCACCACAACGAACAGCAAAAGAAAAAAGCTCAGGAGCTAAAGAAAGTATCATTATTGTACATGCTTTGCTCAGTGTAATACAAGTGTATGTAGTGAGGTGGTGGTAGTGGTGTATGGTGACAGGATCATAACCATCGTAATAATAATCATCTTCACGATTATGATGAAAATACAAACAAACAAAATATATAATACAATATACGTAGAAAAGCGAACACTTGTAATAATAGTCGTAATAGCTAGAGTTGGATGTGGTAATCCTAATAATAATAATAACAATTGTGACTCTGACTATTTTACTAACATGTATGCACGATACCATACCATGGCAGTTGGTCCTCTAACAGTAGAGTAGAAGGGCTATTTAAGTGAGTGAGCGAGCAAGCAAGCAAGCAGTATGTTGCCGTGAAAATTTTTATGAGCTCGTTGTCATAGACGTGTAATGGGTGCAATTACTACTCTGGTGGCGTTTCTACTGCAAAAAAATCCAACTTACATACATAGTTGAATGAATGGAATGAGATGTAGAATGGAAATAAATACATGGGCATTGAGTGTGTAGGTTAGCCAGTCCATTACAGAAATATAAAGTTTGCTTATTATTGTAGCTACTTACTACACATGATCTATTATGAAAGGTTTTTTTGTGCGTAAACATACATTATAATAATCATAATAATGTGTGAGCTGAATTATTTACTGTAATCCCAAGTAAGTATAACCCTTTGCCTTTATTACATGAGTTTCCATTGTTAATCTCAAAGAAAATTCTTACAAAGTTGCCATAAAGGTAATTTCAGCATTTTTGTGTTTTTGCATCTCGATTTCATGCTATCTGTACAGCACAACAAAACGATTGTGTAAATGTGGGAAATGGGACCTCGTTTTTTTCAAATTTTTCAATATTTTACAATAATGAGAAACATTTGTAAAAGCAGGCTAATGGCAGCTTATATAACAAAAGTAAACTGTTTTTTTTTCTTAAAAACAAAAGAAAATATCCTTCCATATTGATCGTGTCTACTACACCACTACTGGCTTTCTTGGAAACGTATTGTTTGTGTATGTGTGTGCTATCGTATCGACCATGGCGATTTTACTTAAGCTGAACGATTTTTTTGTGTCTTCTTTCTTTTTCTCACACACACTTTCTCCTAATTTGTTTTCGCCACTTTCTCGTGTGTGCATCTTGCAAACTTTTTCTCTCTCTTGGTTACCATGTGCAGATAAAAATGTATAAATGAGGCCAATGATAGTAGACTCTTGGAGTAATTTCGGTAGCCACATTTTCTCCTACAAGTTAGTCATTCAACCAGAGACAAATGTTGGCATTATATATTTTTCTTCTTCCTTTCTCTCTTTGGCATTTTTTTCTGCGTGCCATTGCAAGCACTGGACAACTTTTCTTATTAAATAAGTAAGATGGGAGCAGCAGTAGCACTAGCAGCAGCAGCAAAGTAGGCAGGCAAAGATCATTTAGAGAAGAATGATGCTGGTAGCATACAATTGGTCACGTTTCTCGTATTTGGTCGCCGCCGATTGCCTGCCGCAAAAGTAATAGTAAAGTAGAGACTTAGTTAATAATATTCGCCTATGGTGTGCTTAGCAGGCAGAAAAGAACATGCAGTCTCTAACCAACTTGTGCTGCTGCTTCTACTAGTCAACTATCGCACACTCTTACAGACTAACTTCCATCCAAAAAACTTCATCTCTCTCTCTCTTCCACTTTCTTTTTCTCCAATCGACTTTCCTTCACTAGTAACTTGACTAATAATTCTAGCATGTCGACTACCGACACACATACACAAGTACTAGATAATAGTTTGTCTTTTTCTGTCTGCGTACCTCCGCTACTTACGTGCACATTCCAGAAAACCAAAGTAAGCAAAACAAATACAAGTGCTGCTGCTGTTGCTACTGTGTTCTTCTCCTTGCGCCAAACAGCTAATATTTAACAAAGGCAAGAAGAAACAGTATTTTTTGTCTTTTTATTTCCCTTTTTCTGCTTATTCCCTGTTTACTCTGGAAATTGACGCAATTCATGTAGATTATGTTGGATTATGTTATTTCACCACTTTGCAAAATAAAAAAGTGCTTCTCACAGACCAACTATGTATATTAATATTACTAGAACCTTCAAGAAGAACTATAAAAACTAGACGTCACATAAAGATAATAAATAAAGTAATAATGTATTCTATGATCGTGTATAAATATCGTGAAACTTTTTATGTTAACCTTTTAGTTTAAATTGAACCAGCGATTCCGTTCCAAAAATAGAAAATGTTGTAAGGGGTTGAAATAGATATACTCAATTGCCTATACTTTTAACTTGAACTTTATTTTCCGCCAAAGTACAATAATATTCAATATACTATCATTACCGTGGTCATCAGTAGCGGTAGCAGCAGCAGCAGCAGCACATTTCCTCTCTTTTCTCAAACAGCTCTTTTTAATGTATTTTCCATAGTTTTTTTAAGCCCGCCGATACCTGTCTAATTTATTCACGCATTATTATGCCCTGGCACATTACATGATCCTCATGTTATTTAATATCATCGGATCGTCCTCGTCGTCACGACTCCTATCATAACAACACAGCCGATAGTGTTGAGGACGTGCTGGTGCCGTGTTCAACCAGGACACGATGCCTATTTAATGATTTAGTGGGCATATATACCCGTTTATCATATACGTGAGCAGAAGATAATTAACCATTCTTGCTTGCACAGCATTATTATTTATAACTTAAATACCTAGCTACATGGTACATGTTCAATCGATACAGCGTAACATCACATTATTCAGCTTTCTACATGCGTTTTTCCAACTATTATTATTATTTCTCTATTGTCTTCTTGTCACCTCTCTGCTGCCGCCGCATATCATGTCAATACATTAGTATTAATATTATCATTGCTACCATTTCCTCCAAAATTGAGAAATTTAGCTGGACTTTCCCTACATGATTCCTTTTCCTCTCCTCTCTCTCTCTCTTCTAAAAAATTTTTTTTTACTTTTTTCCTTTATACTTGATCCTGTTACCAACCAAAAACCAACCGTTTTTTGTTGTTGGTGCTCGTGGTATGGTGCGCTGTTGCTGCTACTGTTACTTCCTTTTCTAAAATATGTAGAGAGACGTACATACATCAGGATTATTATTATTTTGCACCAAAATTGCGGAACAAGAAACCGAGTGCCCGCTGCCAATTCCATTTCATTCACGCGGTAAACATAATAAACGACTTTTTTGGAACGACAACATTTATTCACACACAAAATGTTGTACTGCTACCATTACTATTATTACTGTATACTTATGTTATGATAAAGGAAGCGCCAAACAGCAGCAGCAGCAACAGCGGTACAATAAAGACTTGTCTTTCATTTATTCCTTTTCCACTTGTGCTACTGGTGGTGAATCTATAACACTGTTTTTTTCTTCCTCTTCTTCTGGAAATGATGGCCAGTTGTTATACTGCTGAATTGTAAATTTTTTGGACATCAGTGCACACACACAGACACCAGCAGCAGTGGTGGATCGAATAAACCAGAAAAAAAATAAATATAAAAGTCCACTGGCACAAGTCTTCATTTCATACTAAAAATACTGCTAGTAGTAGTAACAATAATAGTACACATAATATTTGTCCTTTTTTTCTCCATCCGTACGCATAGCATAATATTTATGATATGTTCAGGCCATTTAGAACCATAATCTTTGGAAAGTAAATCAAATCTTTTTTTGTTTTATTGCTATTATTATTCCCCTTTTTTCTTCATCGTCTATATTACATTACCGTTTTATATACAAGTGCAGCAGTCGGATGAGTCTATATGGACCAATAATATGTAGGTACACACATCACATATCTCACACAAGCCTTTTTACATTTTTGCAAGTCGACGGCATAGGGAAAGAAAATCACTTGGAAGTAAAAATTATATATATGTGTACTATTTGACTAGAGCATATGCATATATATTTTTTATTTTGCTGAGAGTGGATGGAGGAGCTGGACTTCGTCTACGAGAAAAAAAATCTGATTTCTTATTTTTTTCCTTTTGCTATCTTGCCTCATCCTCTCTTTTTACACATGTTCTTCACTTGGTTTAAAGGGATTTTCTCCCTAGAGGCATTGAAAGGAGAAAAAGAAACTGCATGCCATGAAATTGCCAAAAAAAGAAATCTTTTACTTGCCTACGTACTTTTCTAAACCACCCCCACCACTACTGCTACTACTACCATTGACCGAAAATGAAATGGTTGGCAGGCTGAATGGCCATCCAGAGAGATAAAGGCTGTAAAGCCTGGTATTTCTTCGCCACTGCACTGTGTTCCGTTGCATTGCATAANTAAAGGCTGTAAAGCCTGGTATTTCTTCGCCACTGCACTGTGTTCCGTTGCATTGCATAAAGCGTACTTAAAACACAATATTCGTTTTTTTTCATCATTATTGTAAATGCGCACTGACCTCTCTTCCACTGGATTGTGCTACTTTGGTTTCAAAGTTAAAAAGTGCTTTGGTACTTTATCCTTTACCCCCACCTGATAGACTCCAGTCCAGTGAAACTGGCTATACATAAATCCTACCTACGAAAAAATATCAATGTAAACGTATGGTTTTTTTGGCTTTAGGGAATTCTCAGTAAAGTACCTTGGTTTTGGTTGGTGTGGAAAAAATCAAAGGTAAAAGGTACACAACAGCACGCATGTATTTTTTGATTTTTTTTCAAATGATGCTAGCAAATCATTTTCTTAATGACAAGAAACAAGGTACCAATGAACTCGAAACGTTGAAAAGATCGCTTGCTCACTCCATCATCATCATTATCTATGCATTCACACAGCCTCTCTGATTTCATCCTGATTCGTTTTCTTTTCATTCAAAACAGCAGCAGCAGCATAACAAGTTATGTCGCTACAAAGCGGTATAAATCAGGCTTGTGAGTGGTAAATCAGCTAAAATATTAGTAAAGATTTGACTGTACAACAGCAACAACCGACGACACACAGGTTTCGTTTCATTTCATCCTGTGAAAGCGAACATGTATACACGCAGAAGAACAAGACGGATAACGAGAAGAAAATGAACAAGACGCAAGTCTGAAACTGATCCTGAAAAGAATAAACATCTTTTCTGCTTCTCTCTCGCTCTCCTAATAAACATAAATGAATAAATGAACTGTGCAAAAAGTATAAATACATCATTCACCGACACAATGTCAGTTCATTTATTTTTTCTGCCTCACTCACTGCTCAACATGTTAGGGAAGAATCTTTTTTTTCAACAAGTGAAAAAGATAAATATACAAAAGTGTTCATTAAACCTACGAGAAAAAAAGCTATAGAGTTTTATCAAAGAAAAAATAATATTTGAAACTGCAATTCTGCGATATATTGACGTATTCAGTTAGTCAGTCAGTCAGAAAAAGACAAGCTATTCCCTTTTTCAAGCTTTGACTGAAAATTCCAAATTAGTTTTTTTATCTCTCTAAACGAACATGATTACTCATTACTGCGTTGAGTCCAGAATCCCAAATCAGTACTATTACCGCGGCTGGTGAGTGTTGCTTCTGCTGCCGCCACTACTGCCACTTGACTGTCGTCCGATATCCTGTCGCTTTGCAAACTTTGAAAACAACACATTTTCTATTGCTCCGAGTACGATCGTCAATAGTTTTTTAAAGAGAAAAAAAAAACGTTTGTCGAAAGAAAACACGGCTTACATTTAATTTGTGTTAGAATACAGAGAGACATGATCGTGCTACCTTTGTAAAAACTGGTTTGCTGTTTTTATTGAAGAATGTTTTTTTGGTGATTTTGGTTGCCGGTGGTGAAAAAGTAGGCATGGGTTCACGTGTCCCTGTGCATGAGTGTGTATGTGTGTGTGTTTGCATGTAAATTCAACACACTAGTTCCCCGCCTCAGTAATTAGGATCTACCTTTGTAAAAACTGGTTTGCTGTTTTTATTGAAGAATGTTTTTTTGGTGATTTTGGTTGCCGGTGGTGAAAAAGTAGGCATGGGTTCACGTGTCCATCCATGTGCATGAGTGTGTATGTGTGTGTGTTTGCATGTAAATTCAACACACTAGTTCCCCGCCTCAGTAATTAGGACTGTTTGTTTAATATTAATGGAAATAACGGAGCTAGGCATGTGATGGAAACGCTAATACTGTATGCAGCAGGTAGCAAAAAACACAAAATAGGCGAAATCCTCTTACCTATCAGCATATAACAATGAAATATGGCGAATTCAGTACAAAAATATGGTTCAAACAAACTGACATATACATACGTGCATCTTCATCATCATTATAAGCATTGCATAATTATCTAATACTTATGTCGAAACTGAACAAAGCTTAGAAAGCTTTTTCTATCTTAAAAAACTTTTCAAAAAATGATGATTCGTGTATTCGTTTTAGTTTGCTGAAAAATTCCAATGTTGTACTGGAAAATGACCAAAACGAATGAGCTAAATGCAGGTAGATAGCAGCAGGCATATTAAACAAGTTAGTCTTTGTTTTTTATGCTAATGCAAAATGTTGTCTATTGAGAAAGGTTAGAAAATCAATGGTACGTCAGAACAAGGTGGAAGCTTAAAAAATGCACACACAAACAATCATAACGTGAACTGTAATTCTCCATTCATTGTAAACTGCTGCCGGTTAAATTAGCCCATACATTTGAAATATTATGTGAATTGGATCAGTGCAATTTGCCCTCCATCTTGCCCTATGGAATAATGAGCGTTTTGTTCCTCTGAAAACTGCACCCCGGCGGCATAACTGTTTGTTTTCATGTGCATTTTTCCGTTACATTTATAAATACAGCATGAAAATGTATTTTTCAAAAAGTCTGTGAATTCTGAAAATGTCCAGGAGGAATCAAAGTGACGGCAGGGGGGAAACAAAAACTTGTACACTTTAACGTAAGTAGATGGAATATTATATTCACATTATCCATCTGTCTCTAAATTGTTCGTATATGCGGTTGAATAAATGGTCTGGACAAGTTGACAAGTTTACTGCTGTTACCTGCCATTTGTTGTATAACATTTGAAAACAAAACTATTTTTGGCAGCATTTGCGCCGTGTGCAAGCTTAAAAAAGGGTCTAGCTCAAAATTATTTTTTTAAATGTGAAGTTGAAATTTTTTAAGGTCCCAATTAAAAAGCTTTCATAATAACAAATTCAGGGAAATGACAAATTAAGCACTAATGAAAGAGAAACACGGTTTATTTCTAGTAAATTAACTAAAATAGAAGCAGCGCAGCCCCTGTGGGTAAATTAGGTCAAAAGTAAAGCCAAGGCGGAAATTTTAAAGATAAACAACAGTTTCCTAAACAAATGTTTTGATTCCACCAAATATTTCCTGGGAATATTCTAATTGTCATCTTAACCGGTTCTCCGTTTATGTCTGCCATTCTTAGGCTAAGCCCTCACTTCTTTTGCACATTTACATTTTCTGCTAATGACGGAACCTACTGTGATAATGCTGGTTGATTTCTTTGCTTGTCCAGACAGTAGCCATTATATACCCCATGCGTACTTTTTACATGTTTCATCGAAAAAACACAGTTGGATAAGGCGATTCGCCGGTATACACAGTACATTTTCCAAACCAATTTACGAGTCTTTATGCAACCTTTTTAATTTTCTAGATGGGATAGGACTGGATACATTACACTCGACGGAAAGCGAAAAAATATTCAAACATTTTTCTCGGTAAAAGACACTCAATATATTTTAATTCTAAAATACACATATTTTTTCATGGATTCCACATTCCATTCTGATACGATAATTACCAAAGTTGACAGTAGTAGCAGCCAGCTTCAACATAACAGCTCGACTGGTTCGTGAGATTTTGTTAGAATGAGTGTGTGTATGTATGTGTGTGAGAGAGAGAGAGAAAGAGAATATAATAGACAATGTGGTAGACTTGGACTTGGGCACGCTTCATTTCATAATAATACAAAAAAAAGTTGCAGCAGCAACATCTTTCCAAAATCCATACTTGAGCATAATGATTGAACCTTTTGCTGTTGTTCATCGGTGCATCTTCCCAGTGTAATAAGTTAACATGTACTGACGTGAGTCAGCCAGTCACTGTCTTTTCTAGTGATGCATGCATCATCATCATCATATCATCATGGAGTGATGCTTCGGTAACTTCTTCTTTGCCTAGCCTTGCTCCACACACACACTACAATAATGCATCAATAGAAAACGACAAAAAGCAAACTGGATTTTGCTAGCAAAGTTTTACTGCTGATGCTGTTGATGGAAGAGAGAGTGATGCCGATGAGAATGATGATAATCAGAGACGATGTAATGATATGATACGTAAAAATACCTTACGCTCTCCCTCTCCACAGCTTACTATATTACATGGTAAAAATATACATAAATGTTGAGTCTTTTTGGATGATTTTTTTCTGTAATGGGTCTGTGCACGCTTTCTTGTCCTCTTTCATTCATGTCACGCTGTTTCTATTAAAAATATCCATGCGAATTTTAATAAATGCTTGGTTCAACAACACAAGCAGCCGACGTCCTCCTTCTTCTCGTCGTAGTCGTCTGCCTCTCACTCCCTTTTCATTCACTTTTTATTTTTATAAGCCAGAGAGAGAGAGCATATAAAAACACACAAGCAAAATAATGGACGTTCACTGTTCATTTTCATCTCATTGGGATCCAATTCTTCGAAATTAAAATTTATCTTGGCAGCAGTGGTCGTGGTGGTGATGGTGGCAGCGGTTCTAGTGGTAGTATACTGTTGATGCTTCTGCTACCGGGAAATTTTTTGTTTACCTCGTCGTCGGCACTTGTATTAAAAAGTATACATTATGGGTGGAAAAGAGAAGAAAAAGAATTTGTTTATATATTTTTAGACTCAAACCAAGACGTAGAGCACCCACCCACCCACACATTTTTTCAACTTTCCACCTTTCTTACAAATCCAATCAGTTAACCATCTTTACAAACTCGTGCTGCTGCTCAGTTTAGCTTTATGCATACCAAACAAATATGTAATAATAATAATTGCTTGCGTTGGCCATTTAACACCGACAATGAGATTCATGCATGAAGAAGGAAAAAATAGAAACGACATGAATATTAAAACAGAAAAGCTTGTCGCATTGTTATTTATTATTATTATTCTTGTTAATACGAGTTTGCTGCTTTAGTAAAAAGCAGAGGAAACAAAAATTGTGAGTCACAAAGAACAGTGAACGAGCGAGCGAACGGGTAAGCATTTCAAAGAATGCCTGCCTGCTGCGTCACTGAACTCAACTCACGCTTATGTCAATTATTAATTTAATATTCAGTACTTTTCTTTTTCTTCTCTGCATCTTTTCTCAGTGCCGAAATGCTCACGGCCATCATCAGAGTAATAATGTAAATGAGTCAAGTGGGGAAAAAGACTTTACTCCAGATGAATAATATATTTGAATGTATACATACCTATAGAAAAGTATGCAAAAAGGTGTTGGAGTTGTTTTTACTACATTGAATGAATAAGCTAAAAAACGCACTTCATTTACTATTAGCAAGCTAATAAAAAATGCGAAGCGAATCTTTTTTCTTTGGATAAGTTTATAAACAACTACCTATATTGCCTATTATTATTTTTAACCTTTTGTGATTGAATAAATTTTTTTATCGTTTGCATTCTTCACTGAGCGTTGTGCAAAAGTTTGTTGCTGTTTTGCATTTGCCCGTGTACAATATCCCTTTCAAAGTTACCCTGTCTCTCCACGCAATAATCATGTCGTCGGCCTCACTTTAAAGCGGTATTTATACTTGCTCTCTTTCAAATCCCATCTTTACTCTTTTTAATTTGGCATACAAATATAAAGCTCTTGTAGTGCAGTGGAGAGTGAGCAAGATAAGCCAGAGAAATGTATCTTGAGGCAGCTCGAGCTCAAGCTCGCTGCTGCTGCTTCTACTGCTCTTTTTACCCGAATAAAATGGCAACTTGTGCGTGGTAGATGGATACGTGAAATATTATTATTATACGTGCAAAATGCTATTCACAGAATAAACCTTTTGCTTTTACAAAGACAAAATTATTTTATCCCACTTTTTGTTTCATTGTTTCACACAAAATACATATCCATCTATTATTTATTCTTCCACCACAACAATAACAACTGCTACTCCTACTACTAACCTGAACAAAAAACTTTTTATGCATTGATTATCGGTTAGTCTTCGTTTTCATTTCCATACTAATGCGATTGTTGTTTCTGTTCCTTTTTGTTTCTCTTTTCTCTCTGCCTCTCTCTTTCTCTACTTCCTGTACAATAGCAGAACAGTGAAAATGGCATTTGTTTGGAAAAAGTTGCTGGCACAGTGTCTGCTGCTACTACTGTTACTGCTGCCTGACATAAAAACTTGTGTTGATGGTGGTATGCATCTTTGTTCGACTTTTTTTAAAAGGAAATAACATTCACACACACTTTAACAGTAAAAACAGAAGGAGACTGACTTACATTATTTTACGCTATGTAGTTTCCGCAAAAGACCGTGTGAAAATGTGAATGGGATGCCAATGCAATACATGTCCCATTGAATTCAGGTCGCTTCATGCATATCATTGAATCACTTTTTTTCAAAGAAATTGTTTCTTTTTCTACCAGCAGCAAAAAAACTGGAGAATGAAAAAATAGAACGTATTCTTCCTCTATCTCTCTCCCGAAAAAAATCGATGCGTTGAACGGAGAGGAAAAATAAGATGTCATGAAAAATAGTTTGAGAGAAACAATGTTTCATTCAAAAACAAATATCACCGCGATAACATATTACTTTGGAGCAAGAACACGAAGAATGGAGAGGAGAAATAAGATGTCATGAAAAATAGTTTGAGAGAAACAATGTTTCATTCAAAAACAAATATCACCGCGATAACATATTACTTTGGAGCAAGAACACGAAGAATGTCTCACTAAACCCACAACAAGAAAAACAGATGCCACCGCCACAGAAAAACACACGCTGTGCACTATGTATTCTACTTTAAACAGTAATTTTCTTACTACTGTCGAGAGCTTGCTTCAAAAATATTTTAGGAAACTTGACCATACACTTTTGCCACTAATGTGAAGAAAATTTCAAATGCATTTATTTATTTATTAAATAAAAAAGTTTTTCTCTCTTTTCGTTTCTCATGCATGCATATGTGGCACGAAAATATATGGCGCTTTTGTTGCTACTTTTTGCACAATATTTTTCTCTCTATTTGTTTTTCACACTAAACACATGCCTGTCACTTAATCTTGACACTGTGTCGTGAATTAATAGTAGTAATTAAAAAGCTGCAAAGGGTTCTTTCTTTTCTTACAACGACATACTATTATTACTATTGCTATTTTTATTTTATTTAGGCAGCTTATGCTGTCCACAGAGTTTCACATTAGCACACACACAAAACGCACAATGGTATGCAAAGTACAGCGTACACTAGAAATGATTTTACTGAAAAATACACAGCAACTTTTTGGAATACACACAGAGTTTTCCTTTAATACACACACCTATTTACTTGACTATGTTTACTGAGAAATTCAAAGGTCTTTTGTGCAGTAGTTGTTCAAGTAGTAGCAAAAAACTGAGTATTGTTACTTCAAAATGTGGCCGTTGCAGTTTTTTTCTCCCAACTGGATGAAAAAAAACTACTCCAAAGTGGTTTTAATACGTAGGTGTAACGTGCGTTGTGTTGTCACATGCAAAGTGTCACTTTTTGAAATGGTCTTGAAAGCATAATAACATGCATTACAATTATTTTTATGATGATGATGATGATGATTGCTATATAACCACTTGTTCTACTGAAAAGCACAGTATTTTTCTTCAAGTGTCTCCAAAGCAGTACACGCGATTGACGCATGTGATCAGATAATGAAGAGTAAATATATATTGTGTTTTTTAGAGTGGCCTTAAAGAAAATATTATTTTGAGTGACAGTCTCTCTAAAAAACAAAATAATAATAAAAGTTGCACTCTGCTGCACAACCAGTTCCGTTTTTACTTGTTCTTTTCAAGAAAAAAACTTGTTGTTTTTTTCGGTGTATGAAGCTTAGAGGAAAAGCCCAGTTTTGTGATACTGCTGCTGTGACTACTATGCTGGTGGCGGCGGTGCTGCAATGCAATACTACACGCACGCACGACAAAAAATCTAGTGAAAAACAAGAGCGCAATTGTGTGTGCTCCTCACAGTCGAACGACAACTTGTAAACTGAGCAAGTCCAGGGAAAATGCACAGCTTCTAAATGGTGAGCACGGAAGGGAGAGTGGAGCGAGCTGGGGAGGAATAGGACGGGTATATAGAAACGCTGAGTATGATGTGCTGTGTGCGTCTACTTCTAGCCCTGTATCTAAACTTTTGGCTTTACTGTTAAAGCCAGCAAGAACAAGGTAGTGAGTTGAATGGTAGTGACGACGAGTTGAACACGGCCAAGCTATAATATAAGCTTGGCTTGTTTTCTGGGAGAAGAAGAAGAAGACTTTTGTTGTTTGTTATTACACTGGCATACAAGGCAGGCAGGCTTTACTGGGAGAAGTGCTTAAGACGCTCTTGAGAAAGAGAAACTAAAGTCAGTACGGTGGAAAGAGAAGAAGGACGACAAGTTGTGTGAGCGTGGAAAAAATAGGCAAGAGATGAGAAAAAAAGAAACAAAAGTGTCTTGTTGGATGTTAGCAGCAGTAGCAGTAGTAGCAGTGCAATGTATGTATTGTTAGCTTTTTTTCTGCTCTACGGAAGAAAACAGGAACAAAAAGAGTGACCTGACAGTTTCAATACTATTAGAGGAGAGATGGGAAACGGCGAGGAGAGGGAACAAGACACAACAAGGAGGAGGAAGAACAAGTGAGTGAGTTTCCAGAGAAAGGAGAGAAAAGAGATACTTTTGCTTCAGGTCCAAAACACTTCTTCTCGTCCTTTTCCATTTTTTCCCATTCTTTATACCACTTGTTCTCGCTCCCTATCCTTCCTACAGCTTATTCTACTTGCTTGCTTTCTTTCATTCTATTTTTTCTCCTCTTGTATACCTTTTCTTACACATTTTTATACCCTTTTTCTCTCTCTTTCTCTCTTTAGCTTCTCATCGTCTTCATCATAATAATAACGTCCAAGCTTTAAGCTGAACAATTGCCTAGGTTTGGCGGGGAGAACAAGTGAGCCTTTGTTGCTTTTTGAAGATTCCATATTCCCGTCTTACACTTTTTGTCTGCTCTCATCATCATCATCTCATCATTCTGGTCGTTCTCGTCGTCACCCACACAATGCTATTTTGGACAATGTGAGAAACACGAGAAAGGTGTAGTGAGTCTGTCTGTCTGCTCACTCTTTTCTTCCTCCTCACTCCTCGACAATTGCTCTTAGCTATGACGAGGACGTCTACGATGATGATCATGGCATGGAATATTATATGCTTGCTTCCTGCTGCTATACGATACCACTCTGTAATGCAGACCACTTTGCCCTTCTTCTCTTTCTGCCCCCGTCGTTACTTTTACTTTAAACCGTACTTCCAGCGAGATATATATAGAATTACACTTTCCCAAGAAAAGTAGTGATTGCTTTTTCGGATGAATATAAAAGCAGTAATAATAAAAGAGAGAGAGAGAGGCCTGCTATTGAATGCATTACCTGTCTAGTCTCTCTCTCTCTTTATCCCTGTGTCTTTATGGTGGATATCGATGATGGTGAATGAATTTGGAAAAAGAAAGACGAGATGCTGACGAAGAAGAGGAAGATGATGATGGCTGAGTAAAAAAGAGTTTTTTAAACTTTAAAACTTGTATGCGTATCAACAACTTTTCAACAAGTTTGTAGATATAGAACATCCTCCTGTGTGTATATTGATGTACCTATAGTACACGCAGTTGTTCAAATCTTCCTTTTGCATTACACTCACACACACAAACACATACAAAAAAGTTGATGCGGGTAAACATATCATTTATGTGTGTAAATATAGTTGTTCTCAACAACTGAAAACTTTTTTTCCATCCTTCTTTATTTTTTTTCTTTGCTTCTTTTTAGTACAGTTGCTCCTTTCCATCACTTTTCATATCCTCCTCCTCCTATCCTCCTCCCCACGTAACAAAATGGTGTTGTCAACAGAAAAAGGTTTCCAAAATGACGGGCTGAACTAAAAAGATGGATAAAAATAGTGCAACGGAAAAAAATTAACATTGGCCTCCTACTACCGTTTCTCATGTAACGTTAAAAAATTCATAGCTTTTGAAAACAATAACCACAAACTAGTTTTTTCTGTAAATTGAATAAAGTGTGCAACAAGGTTTTGTACTTTTATCGATCCCACTAAATACGTAATATAATTATCATAATAACTGCCTCGCATGCAAGCCATTGCAGGGAAAATTTTTTTATACAAAATTGAACAGTAACTGAACCGAACCTTGTTTCCTGGGTTTTTAAAAATCATTGATTTTATTTCGACTACTGTTATTCTTGTCATTTTGTGACAGGGACTATAATATATCACCCAGTCATTTCCTGTGTTTTTTCCAAAAGGTTAGTTGAGTGAGGGAAAAGGAAAAAAGCCCAGCTTTATTGTTCTCCTCTTCTTCCGCGCTGTGTTTTTTTTGTTTAAAATAAATAGGATAAATGTGTAAGAAGTAGTCAGTTGTGGCAGTAAAAAGTCGTAACTCTTTCAAGTACTTTAACTAATAATAATAAAAATACCAATAATAACCCCACGTTACTTTCTCTACCCGGTTGTCACACCTTCCATACGACAGTACAAGATGCATCCAGTATTACAAGTAGATTGCAAACGTTAAACCCTCAGCAGCAGCACAAGACACAAAACTAAATATGTATAGATATTCTCGACAAGAGACGTGTTCATTATGCAAAACTCTGTGAACAATAATAGGTAAAATGCAGTAATGTAATAATAATGTATTCCTTAAAAAAGTGGCTGTGTGGGGGAAAGAATGAAACTCATTTCTCTTCCGGGAGTTAGAAAGTTGAGTAGCAGCGTAGGAAGTGGACATATAAGCAGTCCCTTAAAAGCTTACGGCCAACACACACACCTGATAATCATTTCAAATGCTTATTCGCTATACACGAGAAGCGTAATATCTCTCAGCTTTCTAGTACGTTTTTTTAACTACTGCCCTGGAGTTTACTGCAAAAGAGAAGGCTCAAACATGTTATAAGCATGATGCATGTATCCCGTAAAACTTTAATGCAATCGTACTTGTTAATCCATCTATGCGAGTGTTTATCACAGAGAGAGAGAGAGATGGCATATAAGCAGTCCCTTAAAAGCTTACGGCAAACACACACACCTGATAAATCTTTTCAAATGCTTATTCGCTATACATGAGAAGCGTAATATCTCTCAGCTCTCTAGTACGCTTTTTTCAACTACTGGCCTGGAGTTTACTGCAAAAGAGAAGGCTCAAACATGTTATAAGCATGATGCATGTATTCCGTAAAACTTTAATGCAATCGTACTTGTTAATCCATCTATGCGAGTGTTTATCACAGAGAGAGAGAGAGAATGTGCCATAATATTATAGCAGTCGCCACTGCCACTTCCATGCCGTTAGCTTTGTTTCTGAACGGTTAGAGTTAACAGCAACACGTTAAAAATGCTAAAGATTATTATTGTCGAGTGACTTGTTAGTTTAACGTTGCATATGTTGTCTGTCCGTCTGCCAGTATATATGTCTGCAATGGTTATTGTTTTAGTTTAGTTTGTGGGTTTTTTTCTTTAGAGCATGGTTTGAGCATAATATCAGAAAAATGAGTTTGGCCTTAAAAAGGTGTTTTGAACAGTCAAATTGTCTGATTAAATTAAGAGTTGTGCGCATTACTTTGCTACTTTTCTATATGCGTAGGTAGTTAGCTTGCTAGCTAGGATTATTATTGTTATTATTAATGTACATCTGTTAACTTTTTCTTTGCTTATCTTGAAAAAAAATTTATTCCATGTAATGCTCACTCATAATATTATCGCATTACACTATTACTACTCTCACTCCACCAAATTATGTGCCATTTCTTCCACAACCACAGTTGCCACCACATAACATTTTGTTAGTTTTGTGTGAGGACACACGAGCGAGTGAGAAATGGAAAAGGAAAAAATTTAGCTTGAGCTCGTAGTTATTTTTTTCTTTTATGTTTTGTTCACAATGGATTACTTGCACATTTGTATTTGTTCTTAAGGGTAATATTATGTATATTTAGGGCTAAATTGTACATAAAAATACAAAAAGGCCGGATATGGGTTTAGAAAATGTATCGCGTTTTCATTTCACTCAAGCTCTCTCACTTTCTTTCTCCCTCGTTGCCTATGTAAGTACCAAGCAACAAAAAAACTAAAACTCTGCTCTGCTGCTGCTGCCGCGGACAAACAATAACATTCTGTTCTTTTCTTCAACGGCAGCAGCAGTTTTAGTTTTTTTCTCAGGACACACACAGCAGCAGCAGAAGAATAAGGAAATGTTGGAAAAAATACTTTGCATTTGCACATATATTTTCTTGACACTAACCGGATACTATCATGGATGCTTAAATAAAAATATAAAGTATGTACACAGCATGTTTGCCTGGCATTATTGCATAAGCACAGGCTTTAATATGGTGACTGTCGTGTGGCGGTGGTGGTGCTGTGCTGTTTGTATGTTTGTTATTACGAAAAAGCTTTTCATTCCTTGTTGCAAAATGGAATGGTAAGAAGATGAGGAAGACAAAGTAGAGGCATGTAAGCTAAGGTCTTTTTTCTCTCCAACTGTTGAGTAGTTGCATTTGTAAAAAATGTTTTTTCTCTCTCTCGATAAAAATGCTTTTTCACACAAGCCAAAAGACATATGTATGTATGTATTATGTTGAGTGAAGACGAGAGAGAAAGATGTGTTTTTGTGAAGAGCAAGCGGAGAAATTTTATGCATTACATAATAATACAAATGATATCTCCAAGGATTTTTTTATTCTTTGGTTTTCCCTACGTATAAATTGAACCATTTGTATTCCGGAAGGTTTCAAATTTGACGAGTTGTGTGGGGGTTTCATCTTTTCTTGTGCTGCTGCTGGAGAGAAATGGCGAGAATGGAAAATGTACAAGGGATAGTGAATGTAACTACCTATTTGGTAGTTGGCCAAGTGAAGGGAAAACAAAGTTGAATTACTCAACGGCAGCATAGTATTAAGGAATGGAAGGGAGCTTACCTGGACGGGCGCAAAGGCAGACACGTAGTTTTTATGGGAAAAATTGGTGAGCAAGAAAATAGATGATGATGATGATCGTGATGCATGTCGTGTCGTTGTCGTCGTGTGAAGATGTAAAAACAAGCAAAATGAAATGTATGAAAATAACAATATTATTTTTTCCATTTACATGTTCACTTGCACACCACCTGTATCATCATCATCGTTGTCATCACTACTTGCTGGCGTAATAATGTATTACATTCTATTAAGGTAATTTTTTTCATATGACATGCCAGCAACTTTGGCATTTTCACCGCCTCTGTATGAAGCCAGAAGAAGAAGGTGTTATTTTAAATGGAAGCTCATTTCATTTATTTTTCTCCTCCAACTTCAGTTGGTAGTTGGACGAAAAATTTAGCAATAATAAAAAGGTGGGCACGTTTTCTCGAAAGAAGTTTTGGTATGACAAGTTGAGAGAAAGGTAACCATTTTGTTTTAATGTATTTCATGCCTAAAGCACGTTTCGGTGGCGATAAATTTTAATTTTATTAATTGAGGTTGTAACTCGATAATTAAAGTGAGCGGAAAATTGGGGACAAAAGTAATGTTATTATTTTGGTTGAACGCTTGATTGGTTTGGTCTTCTTGTTTAAAGGTAAATAAATGAATTAAAGGGATTTTTCAAGCGAATTTCTTGTGCACAAAACATAATGATAATGAAGAAGAATGAATATTTATAAAATTGTACAATTACATTTATAACGTGTTGTTGTTTTTTTAATCTATGGCAGTTTAGCTTACTCTGTACATGTACGTGAAGTTGAGTTACATATGGTTACTTTTTAAATGTACGTCATCGTTTTTAGTAGCATCTAGCTGTAAAAGTTATATTGGATTTTGTTATAGGAATCCACGCAGCTCCATCCTCCTCCTCTATCTACTCAACTTACCTTGTTTTTAGCAGCGTCATTATTGGAAGCATGAATTTCAAAGAATATTACTGCACGTATAACAGTTATAGTAGTAGAGCAGCCGAGAGCGAAAAAGGTTTTTGATTAAAGTATGTAGAATGTAGCGAGTGGAAAGTAAAGTTGTTGCGTGGAATTATTATTGGTTTTATGTGTTTTCCAATGTATGGAAAAATATTTTATCCTCAGTTGAAACATTTTGTTTGGGGAGAAGTCGATGAAGAGAGAGAGAGAGAAAGACGATGTGATATTATTGCAGTTTGTATCACGTTGCACCCGCGAGGAGGAAAAGAACTGCAGTACGCTTACAAAAAGGGAAGTGAAGTAGTAGCAGTGTTCTGATAATAAAATGGTGACTGTATATTTGCCTATTTTTCAGTGAGATCTTCCTGCCGCCATCGCTGCTCAATTGAAACAAGAAAAGTGGAAAAAGACAGAGAGAGAGAGAAAAAAAAAATGGAATCGGTTGCTGTAATGAAACAGGAAACATAATGGCTCGTCTTCTTCGCTCGCAACCAAAATTTATTGAGTGTTCGTCGGAAAAACAGTGGCTTTATTCATTTCCAAGCAAGATGAGAAATTTGATTATTCAAATCCAATTGGCACAATTCATTCCTTCCAGTACAGCAGCAGCACTACAAAGCAAGTTACAACGACCCAACCAACAAACCAACAAAAAATTTCCCCGGTAGCACCAATGTTTTAGCTTTAGCTGCTAGAAACGTTTTTTTAAAAAAAGGGGCATGCTTAGGTTACACTGGTAGTGGTGGGTGGTTAACTTTCTACAGACATCTTATATCAACAACAACGAGGCGGGATGATAGAAAGAAGCAGCAGTAGTAAAAAATGGGAAAATAGAGAGAGAGAAAAAAATAACAAACTATTGTCAATTTTTTTTACACTAGACCTATAAGTTATAAGTATACAAGTATCAAACTGATAGCTGCTTATAAACAACATAAATGCAGTACAGCTATACCTAGAAAAAAATACAAGAACGCTTGCAAATACTGTGCTATTCTTCCTGTTATACATACATACATATTTCGACGTGCTTACGTTTTCCACACTGCACCAACGGCATCAGTTATATATGCGTGTATTTCTGGTGCTCTTTCTAAATTTTATTTTTAGGGCAAAAGTCGGATATACATATACCTACACGAGTCTATAAAATATTACATGTGGTTCCAGGAAAATATCATGTTCATTTCCGATGCCAACGTAGAAACATACAAACAGAATGTGTGTTTGAACTACACGCATTTTTTCCCAGGCACCATGACGCTTGTTCTCCAGAACCTGACTTTGTATAGAAATCGTGGTAACGATAATATGCCTACCTTACAACACCAGTGCCTTGCATACGCATTCACTATTATTTTGGTGTGTATTTATGTTTTTTTAGAATTTCAGTGGTGGTGGTGGTGGTAGAATATAAACATGTATTATACGTGGAGGGAGCCTTCACCATCGCCACTATCATCCCACAACATGATTCGTTCAGGAGGAGAGATGTTTTTACACTTTAGTTAAAATTACAAGTGAAATGAAGGGGAGCGAAATGATTTTCGCATTCGATTTCCATTTTAATCAACTCTGTTTTCTTTCAGTGACCTTTCCTCTGCCACCGGATCTATCAACCACCAACTCATGCCTACCAACACTGTTCAAATCAACTTTGTATTGTGATGATGATGATCATGTTGGCTGGCTAATAATAGCGATGACGGTCAGCAGTAAGGGTGGTGGTGGTAATGAATATTTCTATTCATTCACCAAGTTGTCGATATCTCTTTCTCGGATCATTTTAGCTGGCAACCATGTTTAATTTGCAATTGTTCATTACTGGATGTTATTACGACAAGCTTTTTTATTTTCTTTAGGAGATTTCTCCATTTCTCTTCTCAGTAGCTGCTTTTCAGAGATACGCGTATAGAATGTCAATACAAGTCACTTTCAGCAAAGAGCATTCATCATCATCGTTATCTCCGTTTGTATGACTTTGCCCCATAATAATACCCTGCGTTAACTTAATATTCATAGCCAACTAATTCAATCATCTCTGGTAGCTCTCCCCACTCAACTTTTGATCTGATAATCATCCCTTTGCATCGCATCGTCACCAGCACGTCACATTAGCATGATCGTCATGATGAATAATATGTCATGATCACACGCATCAAAGTGCAGTGTTAATTCCCATCATCCCACCGCGAATATCACCGCTGTACGATTAAATATACATATATTCATGCATGTATCCCTTCCCTTTATAAATTCCATTGTTGTGAATAACATTATGGTGACATGTCCCATCATCGTCATCGTCATAATAATAAAATAACAGTAGTACGCACCTAACTTGAGGAGGTTTAGCATCCGATGGGAAATGTGCAAATAAATGCAAATGTGGATTAGGTTGAGAGGAGGTTCTGATCACGTTGTTGTTGTGTTGCGGATGCCGCTGATGATGAAAGGTGAGAGCATTATTT